>JANRGW010030962.1:0-26804 GCA_024733675.1 Psilopsiagon aymara | reverse complement strand
TCCCTAATGAAGAGTCCCTCCCCAGCATCCCTATAGCCCCCCTTCAGATACTGGAAGGCTGCTATGAGGTCTCCACTATCTTTGGACTTCAAAACAGCTGTAACATTTATCTGGAGTCTGAGGCATATACAAAGAAAATTGTTCATTTCAGATTGTATAAAAATATTGTGTGACAAGAAATGAATGCATTCAGTGGAAGCAAAACACAAAAGATCATCGAATCTGTGCTACTATTCATTACAACAGAAAAGCTTTAGCCTTAAAATACGAAGAGCAGCCTAAAAAGGCATTTGATTTGGTTATGCTGCATATGCTATGCAAAATAAAACTGCAGAGGCCTAACCTGGAGCAATCAACAGACTGTTCATCTTTATTTAAAGCACAAAAGAAAGTATTTCCAATACTAAATACTTGAACATTTCTGAACACAAATCTGTCAGATTTACCTTTTAGAGGGAGAAAAATATGGACAGAGAAAGCAGCAAATCTGTCTAGACTGACTCTTTGAAAGCTGCCAGCATGTTTGAAACAGCTCTGCAGTTTGGAACACTAAATTAATCCCAATGCAAAGCATCTGCAGAGAAATTATAGATGAGAGAGCCAAAAGATATTAGAGCTATCAGTATTTATCCATTATTAATAAGAGAACATCTGTCCCTTTTTTTGCTGTTTTCCCCAGACTTGGGTTACCATTGTAGGGCAAAGTTGTAATAAAGGCACTGCCATATGAATGCTGTGGGGATATCTAAATACTATGGATTCAATTGGTTTCAGTGCTAATTAATGAAACTTCACAGGCTGAAGCAGTAGGTCCCTCTTTGGTGAAATATTATAATAAAAGACAAAGCAAATCTGCAAGACTGTGGTAAAGTACCAGACTTCATAAAAAAGCAACTAAGATGTAATAGGGAAGTTGGAATGTTTAATAGACAAAAATCTGGTTTTGATTTTTTTTAATTAAGTGCTCTGCAAATACCTGTCCTTTTACATCTTTGCTTTCTCACATACCCTAACAGAAGTTAATACCAACAGGCAGAAAGAGAACTAACATATCTGATCAGGTAGTGCTTTAAACAAACTAAGCAGTATTTAGCATTTTTGGTTGTGAAGCAAATGGCATGTTTTGACTCCAGTCTTTATAAGCTCCTGCTCTGGAATTTCATTTGCACATACAAATGATCTAATTAATCTGGCAGATCTCCCACCTATGGTATTTTGGCCCTAAAAGAAAACAAATTAAAAATGAAGAGCCTCTTACTTTACTATCATGCCACTTCAGATGTGTGCTTTCCCAGATCATAAGAAAAAAACCTGAGTTGGAGAAATAGCTGACTCTATATGAACACATCACTATCTGAGTGAAAGGTGAAAAAAAAACCCCAAAACTTATTTACTCACTAAGCAGAGCCAAAACAAACCTGTGACCAGAGAATAATATGCTCCAAAAGACTTTCATATGAATGGAAGTTACAAATCTGTTAGTTTCTATTTAAGACAAGATTCATTTTATAAAAAGATACCTCAGAAGCCATATCTTAGACTAACTCTATATGAAAACTAAATGAAAACGTTTTACAGGAATTTTAAATGCAGAGGTAGGGCACAGATGAGAGTTAAGAGAGAGAGAGCGCTCTTTAAGAGGTTTACACGTACTGCCTACTGTATCTATGACACTGTCATCAATGACAGAACAGTGAATTTCTTAGTTACTGAATTGATTTGCAGTGAGAAAAACATAGTAGGTAAATGCCTGTTCTTGTCTTCATATACCTTTGAATTAGGACTGTGCTCAAAAAAGAAAGGTTTAAGAGACAGCATGCGTAGGCATGCTGCTTCTTCCCAAGGCTAACATTTGGAGGTCAATCATGGTGCCACGCAGCCAATCATGAAGCACGCCCAGGGCACAGATCCCAACTGCTCTGGATGTGCTTGCCCAGGGGATGTAGGCTGGCACAAGTTTAAGGGTTTAAAAGGAAAAAATCACATTTTTTTCAGGAAGGCCAAATAACTTCAGAACACTGGATTTCCAATACAGCCCACATGGATTCAAGTTTCTGTTTCAGGCTGCTTTTTTAACCATCTTCTTTGCTTGAGCAACATATTTCCAAGTTGGTTTTAGCAGCAAATATTCTGAAACAGATTAGGGGACTCTCAACACCCTGATTTTATGACAGTGCTATACCAGGGATGTAACTCCTTATAGTGCAAGCACAAATGAGGCATTAAACTTACTTTTCCAAAGAAGCCTTTGAAGAACTTCCTTTCCTGGAGGAACAGGGGGGACAAGTCGAGCGCTATTACTGTAGGTAGCTAAAATGTCCCAGGGTTTCAAACCAACAAGCACACACAAGAATAGGGTTTGGAGGGAAAGGAAGGGGGTTTTAGAGTTATCCACGAGAAGGTGCGACAGGCAAATGTGAAAATAATCCCACAAAAATGCAGATCAAAGGGCACGCACACAATTCTAATCAACTACTGCCCTGAAATCGGTGGAAAGAAGAGAACCTCAGCCCCAATTTCATGCAAAGTTGTTATTTTATTTTTACTCTTCCTTGTTTAGTCCCTTTTAGTTAGGTTTTAAACCAAACTTGGCAGCAGATATGGTGGTTAAACAATAAAAATACTGTATGGGCTCTTGTGAAATGCAAAGTTCTAACTCCGGAATTACAGTCAAGTTTGCTCTATATTGATCATTTTTCCCCCCAGGCAAATGCTTTGTAAACTGGAGAAGCATGTACAGCTGGCATAAAGCAGGGTTAAACACTGCTTCATTTTATTCCTTTTATTTGTTGCTCTGGTTTACATGTTACTCCTACACTTCACATCTTATGCAGTCTTCTCTCTAGAGTGAGGAATTTCATCTTATCTTGCAGTACAACTAAACCAGAAGTGAGATCCTTTCCTCTTTCACTCTCTCTCTAAACCTTTATGCAATATTTATACAAATACTAGATATTCATTCTATAACTCAACTGATAGGCTGAACAGACCCTTTGAAGTCAGCTCGGACAGGGACAGACAGCTAAGCAGGTACAAAGTTACTAAGAGTTGAACTACAACTCCCCAGATTTCTTCAGCCTGGAAGCGATTATACCGATTGCCCAACTCACATTACAAAATAGGCTGCACACAGTCTTAAGCATATTTGCAAGCAGTTCAGTTTACTGGCTTTATTTTGTTACCAGACCATGAAAACTGCAAGATCTGAACCAATCTCTTGAGAGAACACTTCAGCAGGCCCTAGTGCTCTGCAAGCACAGCCACATGCTGCACTGGGTTGGAGGGAAGCAGACAGGAAGCATATCGCTGTTCCTGCTGTATTTCCAAAATGTTTCACTTGTAAGAAGGCTATGGTATAGTACTGATAGCGAGGAGGTGGAGAACTGCAGATGAGACTGTCTTTGTGACAGCCCCTGACCCCAAATTAACATTGTGCAATTCCAACCTATTGCTGATAACAATACTACATTAAAAATATTGTCACAAGTATCCTGAGGCAGTGTCTCAAGAACTGATTGCTAAACAAGGTTATATTTAAAACAAAGCTATGGTTCTGACGCAAGCCAACGAAAGCCAGGAAACACAAAGTTAAGAAGGGAGTGTCAATTTTGACTTTGCATTTCCTGATTTCTGTTGCTGTGTACCTCTCTGCCTGATGTCCTTCCATGGAACTTTTTACCAATCATCTGTGATATATTTATGGCAACTCAGATACTGTATAAAGAACATCTTCCCCTAGTTCAGCCAGCTTAAAGCTTAATTTTTAGAGGCAGGAATGATTATGTATTTGAACAGGGTATTCTGAAAACTAGGAGGAAAAACTAATGGATTAATCACAGTTTTGTGTGCATAATGAGCAGGGGCTGGATGCTGCTGCCAAGTTGAGCAATGAGTATTGCATTAGACTAAATAACAGCCTTTTAAAGACGGCAAAAGCTAAAAGATTCATCAGAAGCTACCTCATTTTTAGGTGACGGTTAATTTTGCTCTCAGCAAAATGCTTGTTAAACAAGATTATTTTTTTAAATAAACTAGACAAGGTTAATGGAAAAGGCATCATGCAAAATGGGTTTTAAACAACACTAAGTTAATGTAGTTCAGAGATAACTAATGTATGTTTTAAAATATTAAACTGTCTCTTTACCTGCTAAAACAAGAACATATATTAAAACAAATGCATCATTTAAAACAAAAAGTGGCAAGTTAGAAACCAATACTACAAGCTAAAGCTGATTTAAAATCAAAACGTGACATGAGAGAGTATAATTTGTCTTTATATAATGTTCCCGTACCTGAGTCAAACACACTTACAGGGCCCTCACAAAGTTATTTTCCAGTTTGTGCTAAATGTTTTAAATTCAATGAAATGGTTCTGAAGAAACCAGAGCTTAGCACCCAAATGCAAGGATCCTACCAGATATGAAACATATTCACAGTTAGCAATACATCCCTACTAAGGGGAAAATGCAAGCTCCATTGGTAATATAAACCCATGTTAAAAATAGACTGAGAGCTGAATACATGGGTTTCTTATCTATGAGACTGCAGTGGCCTTTCACTGGACAGAAAACAGGGACATAACTCAAGTTTGTCTTCATTCATTCTAAGCAATATTGTAAACTGCACATTATAGTATTGTTGGTGTGCTATAAAACAACAATATAATAAAGATGAGGGATTCTCTGGCTAGAAGTGGCTTCTTTCACTCAGCTGTCAATTAAACAATGCCTGAATAAAATGCTCACCATTGTATGGTTTCAAGTTCTGCAAGATGCAATACTCAAAACCAATTACAACACATTAAATGAGCAGGTGATAGAGAAAACCTGAAAGGTTATTTCCCCAAATAAAGAGACAAAGATTTGTTTGCATCTTTTCTTTCAAAAAGCAAAGAAGAAATTAAACTATTTGTAAACCCAAGATTACCACTGTTCCGTATTCTTCTTGACAAATCCCATAAAATGTTTTAAAAATTCATTAGTCAACCCTAAAAAAGAACAGACTTAAGTTCCCCAAATGAATCGCCAACTGCTGAAGAGGAAGAATTAAGAGAGAAAAAACTTATCTATTTAGTAAAGACAGAACTTCATTTTCAGAAGCTACAAGATACACGTATTTGAACAACTCTTATTTTTATTGACTGGATTTATAAAACCTGCATGCTTCCTGCAGAGAAAACAATAAAGATTAAACTACAATAAGATTAAACTACATTTTGATGTAGTTTAACCATATGAAGAGTGAAGTCCAATTTTCCTAAGCTAGTCTTCCAGTTTGAGCTCTGTAGCTCAAAACTGTAATTCTTTCAAGACAAAGGAAGCCCATCAAATAACCAGGTACTGTGAACGCAAGAGACTGTCAAAAGAACAAGTTGGTTTTTTTTGTCAAATTCCTTGCATGCTGAAACACCAGTTAGTCATCTGGCTTTTGCTAGGTAAGAGAGCATACTGGACAGAAATGAGCTTTCAGCAATAGTAGAGTCCTGAAGAAACGCCCCCAGTTTAAAACCTACATGCTGGGGATGGTAGACAGGGGTTGAGTTGCAGTGATCAGCTCCAAATGAACCTTGAATCTGCCAGAGTCTAGCAACTAGCTCGCACAAAGTAGTTTCAGTAATCTGAATCTTCCTCTTGGGGATAAATGAGAATTTTACCTCTGCTTCTGAACTTCCAGCACTGATGAAGGAGGCAATGCACACAGACAAGAGAGGCACACTTGTGTCCTATTATATAGAGACACCAAAAACTTCAGCAGATGAGATCAAAATTAGCTGAAGAAAAACACTGAATTTATGAGAATGGGTAAACTGATGTAACCTACAATTTGGAATAATGACATAGCACAGAATAAGGAAATGAAATTATTTACTTCCAGAAAAAAGCACTGTAAAATTCAGATATCCAAGTCTGACATTTGTATCAATAATTCAGGTTATCAAGCATCACAATCCTGGAATTATCCAAGTTCCAGAAGAAACTGGGTGCTAAGCTTTTACTGTGTCTTATTATTTATGTGCTTAGCTACACTTAACTGGCCTGTAGGCTTAAAGTTTATACAAAAAAACCCCAAAACAAACCAACAAAACAAATAAACTGAAAAACCAGCAAACTAGAAAACAACTACTTCACAGCACAGCTCCCCAGGGAAGAGAATGAGAGAACCTGCAGAAAGCAGATACTGCAATGTTATTTGGTGTGCCAATAGAAAGTGTTCTGATAGAACAAAAACTGGAACGGGACAAAAACGGATGCAATTCATTATGTGGTCAGTACTTGCACTTTTAGCTACATAAACTAAATCCACAGAATAAAGAAACTCATTTATATTTTGTGTGGCCCTTTTTAATAAAAATCAATCACCAACCACTGCTGGACTGAATAGGAACAGATGGGATGCGGCTTTAACAGGTTGCTATACATTAGCTGAGAGAGAAAAGAGTGAAAAGACTTGATTTTAATCAGAGCACTAAACCAATTCAGAAACTTTACAGCACAACAGAAGGCAGAAAAGATGACATATAATCCTCTGTTGTGTGCTAGGAAGAAGGGAGGAACAAGTTTAGTTGGAAGCCATTTGAGCTCTCACATTTGGTGAGGAAAAAGTGATGTCCAGTGGCAGATACTTTAAAGTTAGCAAAGGTGCAGTAGAAGTGTTTGATGTACCTTTACTTTTGAGTAATTTTGCTGAGCTGCAAGGATACAATAGTTTCTTCCACTAAAGACATCCTACAGAATGCAGACACATAAGAAGTGATGCAAAGGACTGCAGATATCTACCTCCACTCAAACTTCAAATTTTAACGCCCTTTCTTGCGTTGTCATCTGTGCTGCTCAAACCTTACTTCCTTGATATACTGATCACTGCCTTTCCGGAGTTTGGTATTTCTGCAGGATTTGGTGATACTACTACTGCAGGAAAGAGATGAGAAGACCTTTCAAATGAGCCACAGAAATACAAAGAGCTTCGAACGAGTGCCATGTACAGGAGCAAACGTTCACAGAAGCCAAACTAAGAGCAGCCCACTTCATAACATTATCAGAATTAGGCAGCCTTCGGGCCACTTTGAGCAGATGCAAGCCAGATTATTGCATGCATGACTACAATGTTGCAGTGCATTAGAAAAAAAGCAGCCTAAATCAAGTAATATTTTGTATAATAATGGTGAATTAAGTCACTATTAAAGTGGCAGGCAACAGAGGGAGAGAGAGAGGGAGAAGAAAAGAGAGAGAGAGAGGGAGAAAGAACTGTTAAAAAACAATGATTGAAGTCCATGTGGGTACCAACTTAGTCTGAAAGGTCACAGAGGATTTTTACACATTTGTTCTGCAAATAGTTTCTGCAAGTAGAAAGAACAGTTGTAACTCTCTCCCTCTCATCATCAGATTAGCAAGTCCCCCTAACTGCAGCAATGCTCTCAAACTGGCCAACTGTTCCCCTAATGTGGGTCAAAAGTTCAGACTTCAGCTGGGGCACTGCTGCCGAATGGACTTTTTCAATAACACTCACAACCCCAAAACCAACTTCTTCATGAAACAAATATACATACAGATTTCAGTCTCTTCACAGCATCTTCACAGATATGCATTCCTCTGGATTCATCCACTTCGACATGTCCCAAGTACTGCAGGAAAGAGAGGAGGGGGAGAAAAGCTTAATAGTAGCTCTTCAAACTCCCGGGGTTTAAAAATCCAAACTCTGAATTCATCTCAGTACAGCTGCAATGACAGACATTAACAGCACTTAGCTAAGCTTTTTTTGAGACCTGTGCTTGATTGTTTGACTCTGTATTTATGAGGCACCAGAATCAATAGAAAAGAATACTACGTCTAGAAATTTTGAGGGAAAGACACACTTTCCTTACTTGGGGAAAAAAATAAATTGACATGTAGAATTGTATATTCCTGCTTATTCACAGCATGAGTTTTGCTCACTTTTTTTTTACCAGCAGAGCATGAAAACCCGAAGTTAATATACAGATGTGTGCCAATATTTTAAATAATAGTATATTTAGTATCAAAAAATGAATTATATTACATAGCAAGATAACCAAATATATCTGAATGTTCATGTACAAATATAATAGATTCCAATGTTGCAAACAAAGCATCCTTCTCTTCCCCATTTCCCCTTTTTAAACACTGTAAACCAATATTGCTTATCTTCAGCACAACACCAGGCTCTTACGTGGTCACTGAAACATT
Source organism: Psilopsiagon aymara (assembly GCA_024733675.1). Lineage (NCBI taxonomy): Eukaryota > Metazoa > Chordata > Aves > Psittaciformes > Psittacidae > Psilopsiagon > Psilopsiagon aymara. The sequence goes on along the minus strand of JANRGW010030962.1, from coordinate 18,603 downwards.
CATCATTCTGATAAAATGTTTTAAAAAATATCACTTTTCTGTATATTCATCTATATAGCAAGCATTAGTTCAAATAAACCAGCAAACCAGTTTCTATTCACCGCACATTTCAAAGCTTTTAAATTAATAGCCCAGAATAATATTAGCCTACAGAGAAAGCAATCACTGTAGTGCTCAGGGTACTGTAGACAGTTTCATTTTACATTCTGCAGGGAAAAGAAGCCCTCTAAGTTGTCCAATCTCTCCCTACCTTTTCCAATCATAGTTCTTTTTGATAGGGGAAGGAAATGCTCTCTAAAACATTCATATTCTTATTCAAAGTACTTACCTCATGAAGAAAACCGTAACAACTACTAAACTTTCCAAAGCTTTGCAAAAAGCAGTCTCACCCCAACTTATACGGCATTCAATGTTGAATTGCAAACAATTCTTACATACTGTAGACTAGTTACAGTGAAGAAATGGTTTTAAAATATCATAATCAATACTGGTGTCATTTAATGCAGTGGTAAACCTGGGTTTAATAATCTACTGAGAAGCCCCACTCCATCACAGAATATTCTGTCATAGGTTAACGGAAATCTCCCAATATTTACTTCATTCAATAGGATGCCATACTTAACTAGATGGACAAAAAAGGTTTCATGATCTAAGACCATACTGAAGCTCTCTATCTGAACAACAAATGATTCAACTAAAAGGACAAACAAGGACTGTTTTAAAGATTTATTAAAAATTTCGTAATCGATTTTTTTCATGCAATGCAAGAAGCTCCAAAAAAGGAGACTACACATCACCCTACATATCATTAAACTGCTGAAAGATTTAAAAGATCTTAAGCGAGAGAGTGCTTTAACATTAAATCACCCTTTGTGGCATTTTTAAAACAAAGTAAATCTGGATGGAACAATTCTGCATGAATTTAATTTAAAACACTCCTCACAGCTGGAGAACAGCTTGAAAAATAAATGGCATAGAAACTAGAAGGTAAATAAAAGAGATTTGACACTTTAAAGCTTTTCCAAAACGAGCTCTGTCAGGCTGAAGCCTTATAATTGAATGCTGGAGCTGCCAAAACAGCAACTGTACTCCCTCAGCTGAGCTTGCTGAACACTTGCCAAGATTTTAATTTCTCCAGAACATACACTAAGTAGAAAATTTTAATCCTAAAAATATACAAATAGTAACAACTAAACATGCATTTACTATGCATCAAAAAGTATATATTTATATCAACAGCTATAGCAGATGGATCTTTGGTTCTGCTGTGACACCTCTGGAAATACCAGAGATGCAAAAATTCTGTGGTTGTGCATATTTGTCATGGAAAATTTTGGGGTTTTGTAACATAGGAAAGTTTGTCAACTTCTTTTTATAAAGGGAAGGATATAGACAGGAACAAAGCTGAGTTTTATGAAGGACAGAGAGACATATGTATGGAATGAGCCATCTAGTTTGCGTGACCATTAAGCATCATACAAGTATAAGGAAACTTTCAGATTTCCAGAGCTATCTGCACATCTCATTTACCCCAGTGCATGCAAAATGTTTCCAACTGAAGATCCTAACCATTCAGTCCCTGTACTTGGCAACCTGCCTTTTGCTTGGAAAAGGGAGAAGCAGAGCAGGGTAAATATTGCCGCATGTCACACTCCAAAACAGACAACCATTTTCCCCTGTGTTGCCAAACCTCTATTCAAGTCCCATGCTCTAACTTCCAGCAATCAGTCATGCCAGTGCTGCTACAGACAGCAAGTTCAGCTGCAGTTTTCAATAGTGCTTCCACTCCAGTGAATGGGGACATTATTGCACATATCAAGTGCATCTACGTACCCCAAAGGGGTACAATCCACAGACCTCATTGAGCATCAATCAATTCTGAATTATAAAAGAAATTACACTGCCACACAATACTTCTTTATGATATAAGGGACAAAAGGCGCTTTGTTTGCGCTTTCACTTTACACTTAAAGCCCTTCATAAAAAAACTTGTTCTTCCCATTGCACTATTTCTGCAATAGCCAGAAGCTCTTTGCTATCAGGATCAGTGGCCCTGTGCATTTTACAGGCAGTGTCAAAAGCCTTTTTTTTTTTTCCTAGGGTGTTAATTCCTTATAGGTACCAATGTATTTTTAAGTTTCTTTCTTGTAAAAATAACTTTCACCTGTATAATCAGAATACTGTAATCCTCTTTTTTTCAGCCAAGGGTTCCTTGCTTTAGCCAAGCAGCAGGTCGTGTTTTGAGACTTAAGGCTTATTTCTAAAAATGTGTCGTCCCCCCCCATCAGGCTGAGAATAGGTATACATAGCTCCTTGTATTTAACCAGTGCCACGACAGTTATCTGATTTTTAATGAGCAGCAATCAAAGCCATAAATATTTCTTCACAAAACCTGCCAAACAGCTCTGCTACAGACTGAGAGCTTTTCTAGTACAGAGGTGTTCAACTGTAATTATATCACAACCTAACCTTAAATTAGAAATATTAGATCAACTTCTTAGTGTATTGGAATTTTAAGAATAACGTTTCAAAATTTAATAGAGAAAGAAAATACAACTGCTAGTTAGATTCAGATATGGTCTACTCCTTAGAGCCTGATATGGACTTATCAAAAGTAAACCATCACCAAACTCAGTTGTCCCACGACAGGAAAGATACTGCATGGAAACCACTTTAAAAAGCGTAAAATCCGTCAGGACCTCTGAAAAAACTTCCCTTTCTAACTAAAGGAGAAGAAATACACTGTGAAATGCCTGGGCAGCAATTTGGCCTATATAAGTAATACCTCATGCAAATCCATTCAAGGCCAGGCTGGATGGAGCTTTGAGCAACCATGATAGGGGAGGTAAGGACACCTTCCACTTAATGACCTGTAAGGTCCCTTCCAACCCAAACCATTCTGTGATGATTCTATAGCACATTACCACAAACACACTCAAGGACTGGGACACTGAGTACACAAAATCTGTGTGAACTGTTTAAGCTGTACAATGGTGGCAGATGAGTTTGCAGAACTGTAAGGAAGAGGGCAGCCCCGCGAAGAGCAGTCCTTGTTGCAAGGATCACTGAAGCCAGCACTCCTGGAGAAACCAAGTACTTTTCCATCATGAAAGTGCATATAGTAGGAATGCAGTATTAATATTGAATGCATTCCTACTTAATTTCCATAGCAATCAATGAATGACAGTCATGACATCAGCAATTCTCAGCCTTAAGATGTTCTAAGAGATTTAAGTGTTATACTAGAAATTAACCATCAGTGCTTTTTACAGAAAGCAAAAATCCTTGTGGGCAGAGTTCCACATACAAAGTAACATAAAATAAGACCTCTAAACCAAACAAAATACTTGAGCAGCTCTCCAACAGCCCCTAAACATAAACATTTTAAAACAGAAGTATTGCTTATATTAACATTTCCAGGAAAAAAAAAAAAAAAGAGGTGATGATAGAGAAAGTAATCAAAACCTCTACTGCTCTTCTCCTCTGGGCTTTTATGTTCTCTTTCACAGATGGAGGTGTTCAGTATCATTTTCAAGTCAAACAGAAAGTGCTCAGCACAGGAACAAGTTAAACTGGCACACAGCAAAATGCCCTTGAGAACTTGAGCACTTGAGAAGTGCTTGGGAAAATTTAGTTTTTTCCAACATTTTTAACTTTTCCCAATTTCATCTAAAAATGAACAACTTATATTACCATATCAGGTTGCTCTGGTGAAGCTGTCCTAACTGCCTTCCATCAAATATATGCCACTGAAATTGCTCCTAAGAGAACATTAAGGGATGATACATCAGGTCAGAAACAAAGCAGAACTACTATCCACGTCCTAATACAAGAAATACTGCCCTGACATTTGGTCTTCATTTTAATTTCTTTCACAAATATTCAGCTAACTCAGTTTTCAAAATTTCAAAGTTCAACGATAACAGCTGGCAAGGAGAAAGACCCTTCACCAGAACTCCTTCCACCTGGGCAACTCAGTGGATCCAGTTTTGTTTGTTCGAGCCTGATAATATGCTATTACAGTTTGTCTTCCAAACCAACACAGCTACACACATCATTGAAGTTTCCTCTGTATCAGCAGATGTTCACATACCCTGTTTTGTTTGCAGAAACAGATTAAGTTCTTCAGATTACATTTGAAACTAGACAGATGCAGAAAAAGAGCTCACGAAACTCTTGGCCAAGGTGTCCCATTCTAGGGAGCTAGCTGCCATAGATAGAAGCACACCACCCTTTTCCTGGCATTCCTCCTAAAGTCAAGCTACGTCCTTTTTTCTTTCTCTGTGTTAAGTACTATTTGTATTATTGGTATTATTTTTAACAGTAATCTGCAACAGAAAGACCAATTACTTAGCATCTGCATATATACATTTACTTCTGGAACTGGTGTTCCTCAAGAATTAAAGCCTGACTCCATTTTCACAGTGAAATGCTGCCTTGAAACTAGATGTAAGTTTAAATCCAGAGAGCCTGGATACATCTTAAAGATGAGCTACTTTTACACTGACTTCTGAAAGATTTACATTCCAACGTTCAATTACTTTATTTCTTTTCTCTCACATCCATGCTCCTGCTATATAATTTTTCAGTTTGAAACAGATGTTTGCTTAGACAGAGCTGTAGAAGTATGAACTCCATAATAAAGCATCAACAAACAAACTAAGCTTAATTCTGCTACAGGTTAATTATGACGCTACCCATGTTCTTAGGGTCCAACTTCTTCCACTTCCCTAAGTCACCAATGAAAATGAAAATGTCTCATCAATCTATTAACCCCCCCCAAACCAGGAGCTCTTAAAAGCTTATGACTACTAAATGTCCCTGAATAGTGTAGGTCAAAAGAATCTCACTCTAAAAACTAAGAAGCATCGGTACCAGTAGTTCTCCATGTTTGTTCACATCACACTCAGCTAAAAGTCACACTGTGCACTTCACTCACTGTTTCTTGTACTATATGTATCAATGTGAACAAGCATTTCCAGTTAGGACTTTTGAATATGAAATAGCAAAGCTCAATCCCAGATACACAAATGGTGCACTCTTCATATTCCCACAAAATCCTAAAACATGGCAGAGAGGCACTTGCCTCAAGGCAGGATCTACTTTCACATCTACATCAGAGAAGTCAGCCTTGAAGTACTATGACATCCCTGTAACTGGAGATCAATACAGTAGACCTACTCTGTAGCTTAAATGCCTCACTGTTAGAAAGGGAGGTTGTTCTGCTGAGCTGTTGTTAACGCCTATCCTAAATTATCCTTGATGAGGCTTAAACCCACCATTTCATTTCTCCTGGCCCCTTTACACGTATGTGCTGTTAGACTTAGGTTTTCATCATTCACTCCAATGTGCCATTCCTACTTTTCCAGAAATTCAGCATTAGTGAATAAATTGAAATTTTTCTTTTTAAAAAAGTATTAAAAGAAAACCAAGTGTTGAGAGTACAAAGTTTTAAACACATTGCACGGGCGCACACTGCGCCTCTTTTTCATGTTCTGCAAAAAAATATAATTTCTGTTTATGACACTGGAAATTCCCTAATTTAAAAAAAGAAACCAACCAAAATTTAAAAACTATAATCCAGTGAGAACTTTCTTATTTCCAACACTCGAATTACATTCAAAATAAGTATCTCTGCAAGGTTATCAAAATAATTTCTATGGTTTTAAACATTAATAGTCATACTTTTAAAACAACTTGAAGCTTCCTATGCAATTTAAGAATTCGACATTGGCCAAAGACAGGAGTTTTGAAAACTGAGTGAGCTTCATTTAAAACTTCTTGTTTGCAAGGCTACCAAAACAAAGGGCTGGACACAAGCGTGAAAAGTTTAAAGATTAGGAATTGCACTACATTACTTTCAATTGTGACAAAAATGCACAAGAATATATTGGAGGCAAGTCTCACACCTCCTGTTATGATCACCATTCTTTTATAATTAGCTGTCTTCAAGCTTTTTTAGTGTGGTGTAAAATACTGCAGGGTTTTAAAAATACCTTTGCTTGCTGCTGGTTAGCATTCAACAGGAGTGGTTATTGTGCATTGCTAACATCAATTCATGCCTTAAGAGGTAGGGATTTGTAGTGTTTAAGGTGTAAGGCTGTGCAACATTTCAGAAATCAGCAGCTTTGTCACATTAACTTCTTAAAAATACTTAACATAGTTTCCAAAGACTATTCAAGCATCTCAAGCTTTCACAGTCAAAAATATCACATGGCTGACTTAAAGGCATTTCAGCATCAACATGCTGTTAAACTCTTTCACATCTACTGTTATTTCAAGTTAGAAGTGCGTTTAACACTAAAGCCACAGTTACCTGTGATATGTACCAGCCTTTCTTATCTGGAGGAAGAGAATGGCATTCAAGCTGTATTTATAAACTGATTAAAAATAAGAACTTAATTTTAATATGAGAATTATAAATTTGACATTAAGCAATAAAGTTCATTGTTAATTCTAAAACTAAAGAGGACAACTGGGCAGCTATGAATGGGGCAGAGCACACAGCAAAGTGACAGGAATAGCCCATTTCCTGCCGATAGTGGTTTCAGAAGGGCCATGAATAGCCTAATGACACAACACACTGCTGGGTCACAGGAACCCCAGAGATGACAACTGACATTTGCAAGGCTCAGTGAGGATACTCTACAGGGCTCAGCGCAAGTTGTTCCCTTTCTTTCTGTCTCTGCTTTAATACAGGGCAATAGAGTGTCGTCCAAACATTCCCTCCAAAGCAAGGACTGGGTAGGAAATAGTTAAAGAGTATTTACTCTGAAAAGTCAATTCTTTTAGGTGTGAATGTACAACTGTATCCTTGCAATTTTTATTGGCCAACACTATCACAGAATTCAAAATTCAGAGAAAAGGCTAACTGACGTGGTAGCAGGCACTCAGCAGCAAATCCTGGACTTCAGATTCAAAAACATAAATGTGGTTTGTTACTCTTCCACATGGACTTTTCTCACGATTATCTTTGTCTTCCAGTTGGAATAAATGGAATAAAAATTGCAAGTAAGCTTTCAGGCTACAGGCAACAGAAGCCTTAGATCATTATTGTCAAAAGAGACAGACCAGCAAAACCATGAAAGTGACAGAAAAAAACTAATTAAATTGATTCAAGATCTATACAACTGTGGCATCTTCTAGAACCAGAGGTAGAAATCAGCTGTTAACATTCTGTTTATCACAACCGGTTGGTTACAACTTGCAAATGCTTGGTTTGCTTAGTTCTGTTAAGTAGCGGGAAATGACCTGATTTTTCTGATACAAATTTCACAGGCCAGTTGCTCTAAAGTGCATTGGTATGAATAAAACCTACTTATCCAGAGGGACATTCGAAAAAGCATTTCAGACAAAAGAAGCCCTAGTGTCAAATATTTTAGTCATTAAAACACAGAACAGCTGCATGCTCTCAGTGAGGTAGTGTCTGAAGCAAGAAAACAAGTTTGAAAATGTGTATGTCAATGAACTCCATTTTTTGCAATTGTGATGTAGAAAGACTACGTAGAAATAAATTATAGCACTGATAAGTACGTCTGTAATATCTGTTAATATAATCTCCTTCTGAATAGTTTTAAAGGCAACGTCTCCATCTAAGTCCCTGGTACATTACATGTATCTCGCACAGTTTTTCTCAGAGGGAAGATTCACCACTGAAACATCGCAGTTTAGTTTGTTAAGAAAGTGAAAGAGAATTCAGACCTGAAAATACACTTCTCACAGATTTTCCAGCAGCTGAAACAATGTCACATTTAACAACAGGGCAACTCTGAGTGCATTTATAAAAGCTGCAATGCCTCCATGCTGTGAAAGTTAAGAAAGCAATACCACTTTGCTCCCAATGGAACAGCAAAAGCCTGCAAGAGACACTTGTCTAAACACAAGTTTAACATCCTTTTCATACCTTTGCTGACAGTCAGGCATCTGGCTCTCTGCTAATGCAGTGGAGTGCAAAAAAAACCCCACCATTCAGTCACATGCTCCAGCATCCTGGTTCTTCTTTCAATGTAACTTTAGCGATATAAAACAGTTTCTGCAGAAGAGCACTGCAGGCAAGCCAGAGACATTTCAAGGTCTTATTTCGAATGTGTCAGATTAACAGCTCAAGTGTGGTTAGATTTGCAGCGCAGTATATCTGTAAATACATCCTACACACACTAAGATGACTGAGAAAATAGGATCAGTAGCTGGTTATATACAGCACAGCCACTCCAACCAGTGGAAAACACATAATACTTAAAAAAAGCAACAAAAAAAGAGTACTATTGCCCAAAAGTAACAATAGGCACCCAGGACTATCGTCACCTCCAAATTTATGAGCACAGCACTGGAGAGAACCAACTGCGCATCAAATCCACTTCCCTAAATTTTAAAGCAACAATGTAATAGGAATTTTGCCAATACTTTCCTCAGAGCATCTCTTCTAGAGGAATAAAGACAATTCATAGAGGCATCAGATTTGCTCAAAACCCAACAGCACACTTACAGACTTTAATTAACAATAAGGATCAGCTGTGGATGTAGCACAGGAACAGCTCCAAGAACCATGCCAATGTAGAAAACCTTTCAGAAACATTAAATCTGTTTGCAGTACAGCATCCTCAAAGCACAATGAAAGAGCAGCTACTGAAGTCCCTATCCAACACTAACAGAATGAAGCCTGGAGGCAGGATGAAATCCTATTTGCAACACAACTTTCAAAGTGCTTCCACATGTCCTGTAATATCTAAAAAGAATAAATCTGTGCTAGCACTCCACAAACACTCCAACCCTGGGAAAAATATAAATGCCGAAGGCAAGAAGTTAAAAACCGAACTAACTTAACACTGCTTTCAGAGAGTGAACACCTTTCTCCCATCATCCTTTCCTGATCTGTCCGTTTTACAAGAGAAACTGAGAATATTCCTTACTCTGCATTTGCACTAGCCTGCCCTTGCCAAAAAAAGATCAGTCTTAACTTAAATAAAACAGCAAGCCTTAGAAGAAACAACGCTCTCAACATGGCTGCTACTATATTAATTTCATGTATTTTACTTTCACACAGAAAACATTAAAGACAGCTGTAGAGACATTTGTTAACAATTCTCAGGTCTTCACCAGCTATACAGGTAAAATATTTCTCATCCCTGCAGAAGTCAGACTTCAGTCTTGCCACTCAGCTATGTTTTGGCCTCTAAAAAACCACAGCTAATGATTTTTAGACCGTGGGCAAGACAGACTTATAAAGCACAAGGACAGACACCCCACCCCCACAACACATTAAACTGTGGTTAAGTGGCAATACTATACGGAATGGACCACTGGAATTTCCATTTAGGTATTTTAAGAAAATAAGGATATTTTCAACATGTATCAGATTTGAATGCATTCCTATTAACTGCTTTCCCCCAGATATCTCAGATCATCCTGCTCCATTGAGGAGCACCAGGAAAAAAAATCATCCCATCAGATATTTAAGGACAGAGGAGAGAATGTACTTTTCCTGGTATGTATGAATTTCCAAATACCCAAGAGCAGTGTGACAGGATACTCTCCTTCAATAGCACAAAGTTCTATTCTTTTTGCAAGCAAAATATAGTACCACCCACTAAACCAATGACTCTACATCTGGTTTATCTGGTTCACTCACAATGGCATACTTCCTGTCTGTATCTATTAAACACCAGTCAACATCCACTTTGCATCCCAAGCCTAACAAAAATTTCTACTACGGCTCATTCTCAAGGCACAGGGTTCTGCAAAATAAATTGTAATCAAATAATGTCTTAATGTCTCTTAACGTCAAATTGTTCTGATTTTAAGTTTTCACCTAATTGCAAATTCTTTAAACAGTAATAGCTTACCACTCTAACCAACTCAAGAAATGTATGTCAAGATGTGTTTACTTCAGATTACTTTTTCCAAAGCACAAATTAATTCAGCAAATTCCAGTAAGGGTAAGTAAGTCCCATTATGATGACAGGATGCAAAGCCTCATCCATTTCTACACCTCTTCAGCACAGAATAGCCCAAAACCTTTTCTGACTTTGGGTATATGTGCCCAGAATGAATGCTTCATTTAAATACAGGAAGTATTTGTCATTATAAGTTCAAGTCCTGACACAGTTAAAGAAAAGTCTTTGAGCAGAAAGAAGTGGTTCAAACCCTTTGTGCTCAGTAAAGGACTGAAAAACTTAAAACTAAATGCCTCAAAATTGAACATTTTGTTCTTCAATCTGTCTAATGGCCAAATTATTAAAAAAAAAACCAAAAAACAAAACACCAAAAAACCACAAAAAAACCACAAAAAACCAACAAACCACCAATCCTTAAGCTAACAACTTTGTTCGCTCCTAGACAGTGTTAAACCTTAATCTAAGTTTTAGCTTCCATTGAGCAGTACTTACTTCCATAGCCCTGGCAAAAGCACCGTTCGTTTAGTACTGGATTACAGTTCCTTTCTAGCAGAAAACTAAAGCAAGACAAATAAGCAAGTAACCCTAACAAATGAGAAATGTTATATACACTTTAGTGTATGTAAAGCACACATAAGCAGTTAAGGCAGGGTGGATTTGGGCATGAGCCTAGTCTGAAAGTTATCTCAAATTTATTGTAGATCTGTACACACCCACAGCTTTACAAAGGTATGTAACAGTCAGTTTCAAGAGCTCCGCCTATCAACATCACCTGTTTAATCATCAGACAGAATTACTTTAAGTATAATACAGATAAAAACTATTAAAAGGTCTTTAGGTGTCAGGCTAAGGACTGATTTCCTTGTGCAGATATTTAATCCACTAGCTTTCCATAAGTGTCATATGTTTACAGTCTATTTTAGAATTAATATTAGTGTGCCTTAAGGAAGAAAGCTTCTGATTATAAGGAGACCATATGCAACAAACCACCTTAAATTTAGTATTTATTTTTTCATTGTATTTCTTAAGTCATACTATTAAATAGTATTCTAAAATATAAGAGTAAGGAGATTGGTGAAACAAAAGAAAACACCTGTTTATAATACTCTGATAATCTGGAATGAGCTCTCAGAATTCAAAAGTCGTTTCAGCCTCACATGCATTAATAGTGTGTAATACACACACATCCACAGTCGTAGCTGTCCTGGGTTCAGCAGTAGCAGTCATTTCTTCTCCTTCTTAGTAGCTGGTGCAGCGCTGTGTTTTTCACTTATGGCCTGGGAACAGTACTGATAACACCAATGTTTTTAGTCACTGCTCAAATGTTTGGTCTGACCAAGGACTTTCTGAGTCTCATGTTCTGCCAGGGAGGAGGGGAAGCCACAAGGAAGCAGAGACAGGACACCTGACCCAAACTGACCAAAGAGGTATTCCATACCACAGCACGTCATGCCCAGGATGTAAAAAGTGGGGGCAGGGACCCAGAAGGGCGAGATCACTGCTTGGTCGGGCTGGGTATCAGTTGGTGAGTGGTGAGCGGTTGTATTCTCTTACCTTGCTATTTCCCTTATCGTTATTATTGGTGGTAGCAGCAGTGGTTTGTGTTACAACTTAGTTACTGGACTGTTCTTATCTCAGCCTGTGGGAGTTACATTCTTTTGATTCTCCTCCCCATCTCACCAGGGGAGGGGAGAAAAGGAAGGGGAGTGAGCAAGTGAACTGTGTGGCTAATTTACAGCTGGGCTTAAACCATGACAATTGCACAGGAAACACTCTCAGAATTTAACAAGTGCTTGTAACCTCAAGCATTGGAAGGAAACCCAACTGTTCCTGGAGTATAAAGTTTTGAATTATCAAAAAGGAGGATTCTTTTCCAAGCACAACCCACCGCCTTACTGTGCAAGTCAAACTGTAACCATAGCTCCAATTTTAAGAGAGAGAACCGAGTACCTCTCCATGCAATCCAGGAGGTCTATGATTTCTCCTCTTCCAGAAAAATTAAGCCTGATATTACATTACTCCTCTGCCTAGCTACACGATTTATTTGAACTGGATAATAATGTGGGATATCTCAGAGAGTGATTTTCCAAGGCATTTGTTACATGAGTCATCTGGCTTTAAAAGAGAAATGCCACATCCTCTGCAATGAGCTGACTGTAAAATAGGTCAGTGTGTAATGAAGCATGTTGCTGGCTGATGCTTGCCAAAAAAAACCCCAAATAATAATTCATGGCTAGAGTACCTCATGGATATCTGAAAGAAGGCAGAAACTCTTACCTTAACAGGAAAGCTACACTTGCCAGTACGAACACCTTCTTCATCAGTCTGCCACTGATGAGGCCTACTGGCCTCTGGGACATAGACGTCTTTCTTTCTCCTAAAGCTCTGACGTAATTTGTTCATTTCTCAGATTTTCAGGTCCTAGAAGAAAAACAAAGAATACTGCCAATAGGCACCAAACCACGCATTTAGCCACTCTGGGTCAACCACTATCATGACAAATGTTCCTGTGAAAAAACTGAGCTGCAAATACAAACAGAGGTACCAGTGAAAGGAAAATATTTTGGACACGGATTCAGAGAAAGACAGATACTCACTTCAACATGAATATCCTTGAAAACACAAATCCACATGACTTGTTTAACACTTTTCCAAAGCAACTGAAGCATCAGATCCAAGAATAACTATTACTCTGAGCATAAGACTTATCTAAAATAGCTGACAAAAGCTCTGAAAAGTGATGCACATGAAATCCTGCCTCCCCAAATTCAAACACCTACCTAGAGCAATCAGCAGGACACCAGCAGCCCAGGCTCTCAAGGCACCCATGCAAGGAAAGGATTCACAGCCCTAAAAACTGCTCCTAAGATTATGTGCTTGGGCTGTATGAGTGATAGGTTCCTGTTTTTACTGAGGGGCACAGTCCAGTCCTTGCTTATTCTCCTGGTAAAAGTCCTTATATTTAAATGAGGAACGCACTGAATTGACTTCCATGTCCCAGATAAATCTCTGAACAATTATATAATCTGACCTCTTCAAACAGGGAAGACAGTTCTATAATTACATTTCCAAAGCCTAGAATTAGATGCTTTTTATATACTATTCTCTTATGTATCAGTTTCTATATATACAAGCCAATCCATACATTGCTGCCATCTGAACAATGATCATAGCAGAGCAATCTTTCAGCATAAGGGATAATTCCAAGTATTTCTACATTAGCAAAACACCAGACCAAACTCTTCTTTTGCAGCAAACACCTGCACTCAAATCTACTTGATGAGCATTTGAAAGCAATAAGGGTCAAGATGCATGGCAAAGGCTAAACAACTGTCCCTGGAAGAGGGCAGAATAGCCACAAGCCTCAACAAACAGTGTAGGAACAGGGATAGGAAGTTGCTTGGGGATTCTCAATCGCAATTATCTAGTTATAGAGAAATGTTAGCTACATTCCCCTGTAGCTGCAAAAGGCCTGACATAACTAGTGAAATATTTTCTTGAACTTCCTTGGTAGTATTTAGAGATGAGAACATGTGTGCAGAATAACACGTATACTTCTTAACCACTAAACAAGCTGAAGCAGCTCCTGTCCTGGTTTCTTCTGGGATAATGGTTAATTTTCTTCCTAGCAGCTGGTATAGTGCTGTGTTTTGGGTTTAGGTTGAGAATAATATTGATAATACACTGATGTTTTAGTTTTTGCTGAGCAATGCTTGGACTAAGTCAAGGAGTTTTCAGCTTCTCACACCACCCCACCACCACCAAGGCTGGGACTGCACAAGAGGCTTAGAGGTGACACAGCCAGGAAAGCTGATCCCAACTGACCCGAGGGATATCCCATGCCATATGGTGTCATGCTCAGCATATAAAGCTGGGTGAAGAAAGTAAGGGGGAGACATTCAGAGTTATGTCACTTGTCTTCCCAAGTAACCATTACATGAAATGGAGCCCTGCTTTCCTGGAGATGACTGAACACCTGCCTGCAATGGGAAGCAGTGAAAGAATTCCTTGTTTTGTTTGCTTTGCTTGTGTGTGTGGCTTCTGCTTTGCTGATAAAACTGTCTTTATCTCAACCCACAAGGTTTCTTGCTTTTATTCTTCTGATTCTCTTCCATAGCAAACTTGTGGGGAATGAGTGAGCAGCTCTGGGGGGCTTAGTTACCAGCTGGGGTTAAACTATACAAACAGTTTCTTTATTTTACAAGCTAAAAAACCTTTTAAATATGCAAAGGCAATTCTGGAAGTTTTAAGAGGAGATGCCAGGCTTTTATTCTTCATTAAGGCTTATAGAGGCACTAAAGCAGTATTAGTTAGGTATTTTTGCTTTACAAATTGCAGACAGAGGAGCTGGTGCAAACTCAAGTCTAAAGGAATCAGACTTTCAAGAGGGGTGCTCATCAACTTGGGCAGGTGACACGTACTGCAGCAAATCTCCACATGGCACCTCAGTTCCTGAGGACAAACACCCATTCTTCTCCCTGCTGAAGACAGGTAGTGACACACTAGTCCAGCTGCTTTGGTGCAAAGCTCAGGAGTCTGGTCAGCACATAGGTTAAAGCTCAGCTGCCTGACCTTGCGCTCCGGTGATTGAGAAACAAGCATAGACACTCAGAAATACACAGGTCCACATGTTCTGCCAAAAAGGGCAGCAGACTCTTACACTGACACAAACAGATGCAGCAAGGCTCACAGAATCATAGAATGTTTTGGGCTGGAAATGATCTTAAAGCTCATCCAGTTCCAACACCCAATCATGGGCGGGGACACCTTCCACTAGACCAGGTTGCTCCAAGCCCATCTCACTTGGCCTTGAACACTGCCAGGAATAGAGCATTCACAACTTCCTTGGGCAGCCTGTTCCAGCACCTCACCACTCTCACAGGGAAGAATTTCTTCCTAGTATCTTATCTTAAACTCCCCCTCTGTCAGTTTAAAGCCACTCCTCCTTGTCTTAATCCTACCGGTCCTTGTCAGAAGTCCCTCACACTTTCCTCTTGGCTCCTTTAGGCACTGGAAGCTGATCTATGGTCTCCCTGGAGCTTTCCATTCTCCAGGCTAAAGAAGCCCAGCTTCCTCAGCCTGTCTCCATAGGAGAGGCGCTTCAGCCCTCTTATCATCTTCATGGCCTCCTCAAGCAGGTCCATCTGCTGGTATTCTGAGTATGAACAATCAAAAAGTACTTTGTAAACATTTTAAACCTACAGATGTGCAAACATGACCTGTGGAAAAGTTTTCAAGGTAACTCGGAGTCTCAAAAGCTTCAGTAACAAAACAAGGAACTGAGAACTGCACTCAGCCGCGACACCACTCATGAAATC
Organism: Psilopsiagon aymara; assembly: GCA_024733675.1. Classification (NCBI taxonomy): domain Eukaryota; kingdom Metazoa; phylum Chordata; class Aves; order Psittaciformes; family Psittacidae; genus Psilopsiagon; species Psilopsiagon aymara. The sequence continues at coordinate 3,392 of JANRGW010030962.1, read as the reverse complement.
ATAGTCTAATTGCCTTACAGTGTTTGTTTACATGAGCATTTCCTTTGCCTCTTCCCAGGAAGCTCTTTCCCCATGAGATTGGCACCTTACTGAGGGTTTATTCTGACCAGGAATCTCCATCCACAGAGAACGTCGAGAATGAGAGTTGCTCAACTACATTTCCTATTAAAAGCTGAAGTGCAATTTTGCGTAAAAGTATTTCCTTTTCACTGAAAACCAAACCCATTTTCCTACATGCTCTGATTTTGAGGTTATGATGGCAACAAGCTCTTTAAAAACAGCTTATTTCATTTAATAGAAATGCTGACAAATAGCAAAACTATTTTCTGGACAGGCAGCCCCTGAGCTTTCTCCAAGTGCCACACTCGGGTTCTCCGAGATGTCAGACTGTTTTGAGTATGTTGCAAAAAAGTTTGCACTATAAACACCTAATTTGCTCATAAGATGCATGTCAGCCTAATATAACTAGAATTGCCATTCGATGGGAAGGTGTGATGTAAAACAGTTTAAAGAGGCTGCACATCTGAGGATTCAGGAGAGAAGCACATGCACTGCCCAAATTAGTGCTGAGATTTCTACTAATTTTGCCTAGAGCTCAAGATCCCTGCTCAGGAGCTCTAGAGAAAAACAGAGCTTTTTTCTACCTGAATTCTTTGCAGTGCTCTTCACATTTCCATGCAAATGTAGCATGCCTGCTGACACAGCATGGGACACCAACCTAGGCTGCAACAGGACCAGCTGACAGCATCATTGAAATTGTAGGAAGTTTTATACACTGTCTGGGGCTTATGTAGGCTGAAAGTTATCTTTCCATATTTAACAACTGATAATTAATTAAAGACATTTCACCCCCACCCCCCAAGAAGAAACAAACCTAATCGTCAAAGACACACTTTCCTTTTCACTTTTACAATCCCAAATCCAGTTTGGGTATGAGAGAGAACAATGGAGAAACAGTATTTGAAGATAAGCCCATGTGAAAAAAACAGATGGGAAACTCAGAAACTAAGCCACAAAACACAGTGCTACATGAGAGACAAAAGCTGAAAACACTGAGATCCTCTGGAGAAAAGAAGACATGGAGCCACCTTGGGTTCTGTTACATATCAAGGTTCTTTCTATCAGGGCAGCTAACTGCACACAGCTCAACATCTGAATGGTCATGCCTATTGAGGGAAGGACAAAAATGACAACAAAAACAAACACACACTGAACAACTCAAAAACCCCACAACACACACACAAGAAAACCGCCACCACTTTCGCCATCCAAGAGATTACAACAACATTAGATTACACATTAGACCACTTCCTAAAGCACCATACAAGCATCTACAAAGGCATTGAAAAGACATAAGTTATTCACATAATGAGTTCATAAATTTATGTCACCATTTCTTTCTATGCAAATGGTGTATTTTGAAAACACAGATCCAGTGTCAATTTAAGGAGACCTTTGGCACAAATCTTCTTCTGGCCCCATGATAAGTTACCAATTTTACCCCCTACCAGTTCACTGACAACTCAGGGGTTATAGACACAGAAATGTCACAGAACCAATAAACTGAGGCTAAACGAAATGTATTGTTCAATCTCAATTAAAGGTCCAACAATATCAACTACCGATTCAGGATGTTAAATGGATTCACCACTACACTGTTGATTCTTAATGTTTATGGCCTATGATCCAAAATGCACAATCATTTGCCTATTAAAGGGAAGGCTCTCAACCCCAAGGAGTTCCCATGGTCAGCATCACAGCTCAAGGGGAAAGTCCCTGACTGCAGGCCTGCTGATCTGAGGAGAACTGATTTAAAATTGCCTGCCCTGCAGGGTTCCACGTGTACCCTAGTCAAATCTGATCTGTGGTCAGATACGATCATGTAGCCTCCATATTAGTTCAGGACCCAACTTCCTCACCTTTGTGCCTGCTGATCACACTACTAGGAGTTTCACCAGGCTTCTGTCAGGGCGAGTGTACCTGCCACAACAAACAACACTGTCACGGATAAAAGTGCGTGCTGAAGCACTCTTAGTTTCATTGCCTTATGCACCATCATGTTATGGCTGCAGAACAAATTGCTGTAAGATAAACTAGCATGTTAATTCATGTCTTGTTAGCTGCTCTGCCGTATGAATGTGTTCACTTTTACCCTTCAGTGAGCACAAGCCAGCAATTTTCCCTTTAGTGAGACATGGGTAAGCTTTCACATTAACTAAAGTTAGATCAGGTGGGAGCTGCTGACGATGCACATCTGGAACCTAGCTTGCCTTGCAGAAGCTTACACATGTACCCATACCTCCAAATAAGCAGTCAGCTTCCATTTTGCATAAATGTTTCTTGCATAGAAGTTATTGCTACAAGGTGATGCAAACTACAGTATCTTCAGGGCAGGACAGTAATGGTACCTGTACTGTGTTCACCAATTTAAATGGTTAGCTTTTAGACTAGAGGTATGACAAATCTCACACTAAGCAACCACATACAGTTTTAACACTGAGGACAAAAAGGCAGCACAAACTATAAACCTATTTTTACATTTCTTCTGAACTCTAGCCTTCCCAAAAGTTACTTAATCTGTATTCAATTATGTGGGCTCTCTTGTTTGCAATGGAAAAGGGACAAAAATTGATTTTGAGTCTCCAGTTCTGCTAGTTTTTTAAAACCAATCAGAGGGTTCAGGATTACTTTGTTTTCTCTCAGAACTGAGCCTTGTTCCCTATTTACCATCATGGGTCAAATGAGGGCAAAGCACTCTGGGGCCTGCAACAAATACAGAGTGGCCAGGGCATGAGAGGGAACACCCTCTCCCCCAGCGCCATCCCACTGCTCCATAACACAAGTCCTCCTGCAAGCCCGAGCAGCCAGGATCAGACCAAATCCCTAGAAGTACGCATTTCAAACAGCAGGGGAATCTAGGTTTAAGAACAATCTATTACAGGGATCATTCTAAAATCTACACACCTCCACATAAAGCTAATCCAATTAATACATTACAATGAGACTATAAAAAAAAGTCTTATTCATATCTCTTTTGCCTGCTGGCCATGCACCAGTAAGAGCAGCTGCACAACTGCCAGCTCCTATGTGCTCTTCCCCAATGAAATGCAGCTAATATTGCTAATTAAAAAACGACCAAGCCAAGCAGAGCCTGAAACACAGAACAAGTTCATCTACCTCCAATATGGTTTTTTGCTTAGAAATACCAAGCACTGCTTGACATCAAAGCTTTCTGAATAAGGACGTGTATTTCCTGCCAAAGTTATCTTATACTTCAGACCGAGGAGGACATGCAAAATTAGCTTAATATCGGGGCGTTACAGTACATAGCAGTTGCCCTTAAGAAAAAGAAATTTCCCCAGCAAGACTTTCTAAGTGATTAACTTCTCTGA
>JANRGW010030960.1:0-15279 GCA_024733675.1 Psilopsiagon aymara | reverse complement strand
CTGCTATGAGGTCTCCATGCAGCCTTCTCTTCTCCAGGCTGAACAGCCCCAACTTTCTCATCCTATCTTCATACAGTAGTCAAGGACAAATCCACTAGTTTTCCCAGGAGGCATGGGCATTGCATGTCAGTGAAGCTTAGGTAGCTACAGTTCAAAAAGACTATAGTGCACTAAATTGCATGACTAATAATTCAATTTTGGAGTAAGGCTAATTTTGTAATCGCTCTTAGAGGTTTGATTTACTGGCTGTGTTAGCGTAACCTGGCAGCTATGAAGGGGGCAGTAAGCAGCAAGTGCCACATCACGCTCCAGAGAGCCTTCAGCTTGAGGCTTGGGCATCTCTGGTGGAAGAGAGCATGTAGCTCTACAAAGAAGTGGGGATGAGTGGGTCACTGCTGAGTCCTGGCTGTCCTCAGCCTTTATAAAATTACATTTATGAGCCTTTGTGAGTTAGACCAATCTTGATGCCATGCTGAGTGGAACTGGAGGTGGTGCAGACCCCAGCTAGCCTCAGGATAGCAACCATCTTTGTTATTCTCTTTTGGAGCTGCACTCTAAGTACAATTGTCCCTGAGACTCCCACTCTGTAATTACATCTGCTTCATTTACGGAATACCATGTATTATATTTGTAGCCTGAGTTTTAAATGTGTATGAAGAGAAAATGAGGTTATATTATTGCTATAATTGAGAGGAACTAGGACAAATTTTATTAATTTCCTGCCACAGAATACTGAGTAAGCCAGTATTTTATGGGAAAGTTCAGGGAGAAGAGTAATGTATGTTTCATTTCTGAAATCTGGAGGATGCTTGAAGAGTTTTACTGGCAATTGATTTTTCTACAGGTAAATTGTAATCCTTGATGGGCAGATGTGCCCCTGAATATAATGTCTCACTGAGCTGCACTTAGTAAGGGTACAATGAAATGGAAGCAGAAGGTGTATCAGCTCTGCTCTGACAGGCGGTGAGAAATTGGAAGTTGGAAGTCCTGCCTGTAGAAGTTACCTTTTCCTCTGCTAAAGTTGCTATTACTGCCTTATCTACATTACTCTGAGTGCTGGAGGTTCATGGAAATATTTAATACATGCGTATCTGATAGAAAAATCAGTAATTTAACATGTGTGTTACGAAATTATTTCTCTCTATAGACATTATGTTGTCTTGATGTGTGTTAACTTTTACCTACTGTTGTTTTCTACCTTTAATTGCGCTGTTTGTGTATGTCTGCTTTTCTGTATCTCCTCACAATATCAACTAGAGATTTAAAAAGCGTACCTGATGCTCAGCACTGGTGGTAAAATGCTGCTGAGTTCTTGAGGAGGAGAACTTTGTGGAGAGGTCTGTGGGATGCCCCTGGTTGTGTAGCTCTTAGAATAAGGAGCTCAGGAAGACTGAGGATGAGCCAGCCCTGTCTGCAATGAACACATCCCTTCACTGGGGCTCCAGTCTTGGGGTAAGCAAGAGGGATCACTGATGCTGCCTCAGAGGAAGCAGTGAAAGGAGCGGAAGGAACTGATCCTGCAGATGAGAGACCTGCTTTCAGTTGTGCTGGTGCTTGTTTTTATAGCCCAGTTCGTGGAGAGATTTTCACACTGTTGGTTTATGTTCTTCTGACACTGTGTGTGCTGCAGTGTGCCACTGCTTCCCATTGTGTGGTCACTTAAGTAATGGTGTGTCAGGGTTTGGTGCAGAAACACCTGCTTAATAGAAACCTGCTGATGTGGGTGCTGCATCTGTTTCCTTCTTGTAAATGATAACATCACAGAAACACTTTGCTGATACTGAAGTTGCCGAAGTAAAAGTAATAACGACAGTGTAAAAGAGCTGAAAGTCAGTGGTACCACTGTCTCCTCTGACAGCAGGGTTACTCTGCTGTGCTTATGGCCTTTCTTTGGGAGGGAACAGGCAAATAAATGCCATTAGAATGGTTGGAGAGTAGAACTGTTGCTGCTCCAGGAGAATTTCGACACTTAGGTTTTCAGCAGTGTGGGCTGTTCATGTCTTTTCTTCCTGCTTCAGCTATTCACAAAGACTCCTTCATTCATCTCCTCACCCCCCAGTGGCTTTGGACAATTTCAGAATTTTCTCCCTCGACATGGAACGGAGAGCTCTCATAAATACAAAGCAGCGTTGGTGGTGTTGATTATGTAGCGGTCAGGCTGTGGGACCTGGCCAGGGCCGATACCACATCTCGCAGGAGCTGTTATTTCTGCTTCTGTTTCTCCTGGATACTTTTTACTTAAGAGAATATCAGCTGTCCTGCCTTAGCTGTTGCTGGCTTTGTATCATGGGCTAGCAGGGTAGGTTGCTGCTGATATAGTGCTGCAGGAGAAGTGTCCATTCTTAATATGATCACAGCTTTGCTGCCAGTGATACTTCTCAAAAGAGCTTTGTCTGACCTGTGGTCCTGACGGTAGAACAAATGACCCACTTTTCCTTCTGGGGAGCTGCTCCACAGCCACACCCTCAGGGGCACTTATGCTTTACATGCAGTATTGAGCTCCAGGACAGGTCTGCTACTGTGCACACTGCAAGAGGGTGTCATCAGGAAGGTCTAAGTCCCACTAGCAGCGAGTTATCCTGCTGCAGTACATGGAGCACTTGTTCTTGTACCAGCTGAGCATGTTGAGCAGGTTTTCAGACATCCCTGGAATAAATCACAGCTGGTGATGCAGAGCTGTGAAGCACATGGTTAGACAAACAAGATTTAACTTGGAAGTATGAATCCCTGCAAGCTGCTGAGTGGCCATTGTCCTTGTGCACCTAACCCATTACTTAACACTGTGCCTCGTGGTCTGTGTAGAGGAAACCTGGGCAGCTTGATAGCAGCTAGTCCCTTCTTTACTACCCCAGGCAGTCTGGATGTCAGGTTCACCAACCTGGATGCCTTGTCTGATAACGCAGGAATTCTTCCGCATGTACCTCTCCATGAATGCGGTGGTACTTTGGCATAAACCCAGATCTTGTTCAGTAATCACCTCACACTTAGTGCTGTGCCGAGTTAAAAACCACCCCCCCCCAAAATATGGTTCTGCTGTTCACATAATTAGCCTGATGGATGTAAAGCAAGTTTAAGACCTGTTCACCTTAATTTAGTCCATTAAACTTAAAAGTACAGGCATGTGAATTGGAAACATCCTGGCAGTGGTAACCTTCCCCCACATCTAAAAGCATTTTGTCTGTGCCTGTGGTACCACCCCAGTGTAGCCAGAGCATCAAATGCAGCTGTTTGTAACTGTGGGGAGTTATCCCATGAACTTCAGCATGTAACAGGTCCTGAGAGTATCTCTCCCTTAAAATCTCTCATTCCAGTGGAAACCAAACCTCAGAAATTCATATCTGAGTAAGAGGGCACTGATTTTGATAACCCCTCTTTAGCAAAACGGTGTCTGCTCAAGAAGGGCAGTCTCATGTTAGCGTGTGCCCGCTGAGGAATGGGGTGCTGGCCTTGGTGAGTGTCCCTGGAATTGCTCCTGGCCTCATTTCTTCTCAGAGGATCCATAGGCGTCTGCAGCCAAAGTCTGTGAGTCTGCTCAGGTTCCACAGCCCTGCTTGCTCTCCCAGTCAGGGGTACATAAGTCTGTCCTAATGAGAAGGAAAGCCAGAGAGCAGTGGTCTGAGTTCTTAAACCTGCACGCACTGAGATTTAAAGGGTAGGGACTGAATGCTAGCCAGTTACTGTACTATCCGTGCACTGTCCCAGGAAGGGCAGAGAACATCCACAGCACTAGGAAGACAGCAAGGAAGAAGAGAAAATGGAGCACCTCTGCTCTGTTTCCTTGAGGTTTCCTCCCCAGGCCCTTCAGATTGGCAAGCAGTACCACTGGGTTACTAACAGCAGTGAGAACACCTTGACAGCAGCAGAGCAGTGTATCAGAGTATTTTCTCTTCTTGAGATGAAAAGCACAGCTTTTGGATTCAGGCTAAAAAAAAAAAAAAAAACAAAACAGTATTCATCCTGCTAAGTAGATTGAAACAGAATCCAGATTAAATAAATCATTAAATCATTCCAGAATGGTATCCACCTGTTCTAGCCTGTAATTTATTTTCAGATGAACAGTAGGTAAAAAAAAACCCAAAAAAAAAAAAAACCCCAAACAAACAAACAAAAAAAACCCCTAACCCCCCCCCCCAAAAAAAAAAAAAAAAAAACCAAAGCAATACAATGTCAAAAATTATTGTCCCCTAACAGACGCTTTGATCCTGAAATGACACCTGGCCAGGCAGCTGCTTGGGCAGTTTTTGAGATGAATTTGAATTATTTGCTCCAATCCATTGCTCCATAACCTCGATAGACCCATAATGCTAAAGTTTCTGCTGTAGCCACCTTTGAAGAGGGGTATCCCAAGTGGGCTGCTGCTGCAAAGCCAGTAAAAATCATCCCTTTAAGGTGGTATGGGAAACCTGTTTGTAGGGGTCAGAACATTTGCTTGCAAGGCACTAGAGGACCAGCCAGCTAGGGACAGGGGCCCCTAGACATTTTCAGAGTCAGGGTCACTCTTCTCATGTGCTATTGCTGCGGGAATAATGCATGGTGTCTGCTCTGCTGTGCTCCTGAAAGGAGGGCTGTGCTTCACAGGGCTGGGAAGCACCGATCTGGTTGGTTCCTTGTGTCATCCACACTTCCTCATCAGGAGTCCGAACGGTCTTCACGCTCCCCAGGGGAGCACCCAGGTGTTTTGCGCAGCCCGGGGGGCTGGGAAGGAGCGAAGTGCTGGCTGCGGGTGACCGAGGGCCAGGGGTGGAGGAGGACAGAACCGGTGCCGGGATGCTGGAGCAGGAGATGAAAGATTGCTATTGCCCAGCGCTTCCACTCCTCCTCTCAGCCCAGCTGCTACTGAAGGCGCCCGAAACCCACCATTTCACGTGTCTCCGGCGTGTATTTAACCAGATTTAGCCAGCTCTGTGATCAGTTTGCTGAGTGCAAAAACAATAAAGCAGGACCCCGCTAGAGCAGCTCATCCGGGGAAGGGAAGCGGGGCACAAACCCCTCCGGCAGGGTGGGGGAGGAGGGATCCCTGTTATCTCTGCCTTACGCTGCCGGGACCGCGTAGCTCCTCCGTGAATCCGGCTGATAAACCGGGCTCCACGACTCTCGTTGCCGGCACCATCCCGTCTGTGCGCTGACCGGGGGCTGGGCGCCGGGGCCACTGCCCCCGCGGGGAGCGGGGCCGGGCGGGGGGTCACCGCGGGGCCGCAGGAAGGGCCGGGGTGCCCTGGGAGCCGCGCCGTCTCGGCCGCACAAAGCCGCCTTTTCATCGCGGCCTCCTGCCCCCGCCGAGCCCGTAATTGTCTTTGAAAAAAGTTCATTAGCGAGCAGCGGCGGTGGCCCCGCGGCCGCGCTGCTTTTGAGCGGGCGCAGTGGGGTGTGTGTGCGCGGCCCCGCCGCTCCGGAGCGGGCCACGGGCACGGCAGCTCCTGCTTAGAAACTTCCCACCACCGCCGCGCCGGCCCCCGCCGCTGCGGGGCTAATTGGGGGCGATGCGGGGGGGGCTGGAAAGGGGTAGCGCAGGCCCTTGAGTACGGAATGGGGCGGCGAGATGAATGCTGCTCTGCGGCCGTTTTCTCAGCTCCGGGATCAGTCACCTTGCACCTCTGGCTGTGCCTCGTCAGGGGCTGGTTGAGGGCGAAGGCTGCTGAGCGCTCGCACCGGCCCTCGGCGCTTCCCCAGCGCAGCCGGGCACATCTCCCCCGGCCGTCCCGGGAGCAAGCGCGAGTTCTCCGCCAGAGGGTGGCCCCCAGCCCGGCGGACAGCACGAGCTCACCCCACAGGGCTCATCGGCATTGGAAAGCCCAGCTCGCAGCAGAGCCCGGCCAGAAGGACGGTTAAAGTATGTTTACCGTGGCGTTAGAGACGCTGAATTTGTCCAGCGTACATGCAAGCGAGCCCGTTATTTCAGTTTTGTATCTGGGCGCTCGCTGGGTCTGCTCCCGGTATTACTTTTCCATCAATCCCCGCTCTGTTTTTTAATCAAAACAGTATTCGGAATATGATTCCTGGAGATTATATTTGGAGAGATTTGCGATACATATCTTGCCGGCGTGACAGATTGCAGGGGAGTCCTGGGCAGGCGGGATAATCTCCAGCTCTCTCGCTTGACCTTTAATAAAAGGGGACTAAAAATTAAAGAAGTCTAAAGAATCCTGGAGGTTACCTCAGTGCCTGCCTTCAGAAGACCCCAAATCCCGCAGCCAGCTACTTACCTACCCCTGGGGGCGCCGCGGCTGGGCAGGGCCGGCAGCTCGCGGAGCTTCCGCCCCCTGGGCCCGAATGGTTTCGCGTCCCGTGGGCAGTACAGAGTCCGCTGCAGTGCCGCCTCCCCGGGGAGCCTCTTCCAAAGTCCCCGGCTGGCGGAGCAGGGGAACCGGCATCGCTCCCCCTCGGGCTGAGCAGAGGCGTCCGGGACACGGCGGGGAGCGGGTCCCGGGCCTGTCTATGCGGACACGCGTGGGGAGCCTGTGCATTCTTCCCAGTGCTTATAATACCTGTCGCCTCCGGTGGGATAGGAGTGGCGGAGGAGTTGCCTTGCAAGAAGCCTTCGAAAGGGCCTAATACTCTTCATTACAAGTCTCAATCCTTCAAATCCGTATAGAAATAATGTTTTCTTTTCGCAGCTTAATTTCCCCTACTCTAAACTGCGGGTCAGTGCGACAGACTGCGGCTCCTGCACCGCTGCTTGCCCGGGAGTGTTTTGGTGGCGGGAAAGCCCCGACGCCTCCGGCTGTGACGGCGCTCCCCGCCGGCCCTGTTCCGCTCCCGGCCGGACCTTTTCCTGCCCTGACTCCTGCAAAACCTCCCAGTTTGCTGCCCTAGACGGGTCCCCCCAGCCCGTGGCTGCTGCGTTTCGCTCCACAGCCCCGGGCGGCCTCCGGCACCTCTCCCAACGTTAACCTGCTGCTTCTCTTTTCCCCTGTGTGCTGCTTCTCCGGGGGCAAACCGAGAAAACTCCCAGCCCCACTTGTGGTGGTATCCTTTGGTAAACATACAGAAGTCTTCTTAATATTCAAGATTGATTTCCCTGATTTATTAAGGCAGAATTCATTGGACTCTATTGACCACAAGTGACTTAATGTAAATGTTGACCCCGGTGAACTCGGAAATAGCAGGTATCGGAGTGATCTATAGATGACCTCTTAATTACCACAGTTATTAATTTAAATTATCGCCACTGCTTCTAGAGACAGGTACAAAGAAAGATTCTTTCCTCATCCCTGCTTGGTTTATTAGTCTGAACACAAAGAGATGACACTTTTAATTAAACAGAAATAATGCGGAGATACGGTTTCCCTTTCTCGCCTGTCCTGTAAAAGTGCAGCACTGCTCTTTTGGCTTGCCGACAGTGCTGACCCACTAACAATGTTCTGCTCACGTTCCCGGGGCCGCTCCCGGCTGAAGCGCTCCTGGGATCACAGGGCGTCTTCGCCCATGTTTACTGGGGACTCTAAAAATACTTCCAGCGCTATTTATTAAAGTCACAGGAAAGAAACAGCGCGGCGTGACCTGCGCCGCTCCTCCCTCCACGGGACGGCGCGGAGCGCCAGCGGGCAACCGCGGCCTGAGTGGGGAAAGAGGGAGAAACAAACTACGACGTTGGGGAACAAAGGGAGCTCAGTCTTTCTGTTGCTGTTGTGGCAGAGGTGTTTCGGGGGGTGTTGAACCAACGGGCGGCGGGGGGCCGGTCCCGCGGGGAACCGCTCCGCCCGCCGCCCCTCGCCCCCTAGTGAGCAGCGGGTCCGTGTCCCGGCGATGGAAGAGCAACGGGCCTGCGGCCGGAGAGGTCGCCGCCGGGCAGGGGAGAGCTGGCTTTCGTTGTGTCAAGCCGAGAGTCTCGGTGCAGCCAGAGCCCCGTCACCGCCGCTCAGGAGGGGGCAGGCGGCCCTGAGGGAGAAAGAAGCGGTTACGAGCGTTTCCCCGGCGGTCCCGCCGGACCTCCCCGGGATCAAGGGCTCCGGGGATAAGGCAGAACGGTGCCCCCAGTGCTTTGCGGACAAGCTGGCCCTTGGTGCGGGGTCGGCCCCGCAGCCGCCCCGTCACCTACCTCACCACCGCAGCACCGGCCTGAACGCCGTCCGCAGCCTGTCCAGGCACGGCCCGCCCAGCTCGGAGCCTCCCGGGCCGCCCTTGGCGCCCCGCCCGAAGCCTGCACAGACACAAGCGGCTCGCGGTGGGCCCGGCCGGCTCGCCCGCAGCCACGAGGCCTTGGCGTCTGCACCGCCGTAGGGTACACGGACCCGCGCCCGCCTGACACCTGGGCCCGGCTTAATGCCGCGGCCGCTCCGGGCCCGAGGCGGTTATAGGAAGGTTGTCAGCAGAAGGCGGGCTCACGCCGCGCCCTGTTGTCCCGGCCCGGCCCGCGGTCCCGCCCGTCCCCGCGGCCCCGCCGCCGCGGGTACCTTCGCCCGCCGCCGCGTACTGGCATGACTCCCCCAGGCCGCGGTGGGACGCGCAGCTCCGAGGGAGCGGCTGTAGGTTGAAAGCGGAGCTCCGGAAGGCCTTGGCGGGCAGGGGCTGCTCCCCCGCCTCGCCGCCGCCCTCGGGGTTGCCCCTGTGCGCCGCGCTGGCCCCGGCGGTGCGAGCCAGCGACCAGATGCGCGGCTTCTCCGCGGACACGTAGGGCGGCTGCGGGCCGGACAGGGCGGGGGGTGAGAAGTCCGCGGCGGGGGCCATGACGCAGGGGAAAGCGTGGAAGAAACTGGGCCGGCTGCAGTCGCTCCGGGGAGCCTCGGCGAGCGCCGCGGCGATGCTGGGGGCTTCCTGCAGGGAGCTGGCCCGGCCCTTCTCAGGCTTCCCCGCCTCCTCCTCTTCCTCCTCCTCCGCCTCCTCCAGGTCGCTGAACCGCAGCTCCTTGTCCTCTTTGCAGTTCTTTTGCTCTGCTCGGACACATAGCAGGGAGGAGGGGCGCCAGGGCGTTAGTGCGGGCGGCGGAAACTGGGGGGCCTCGAGATCGGCCGCCACTTCGAGGTACCTCGAGGCGCCCGTCCGGGCTCTCCCGCCTACCTCTGCCTTCGCCCTCCGCGCTGTACTCCTCCTCTTCCCGCGGGGTTGGTTCTTTCTTCTCCTCTCCCGCTTTGTTCTTGGGAGACCAGGTCATTTTGTTTTCTTTCTTGAGCCTCCGTCTGGCGTTAGCAAACCAAGTGGACACTTGGGTCAGGGTCATTTTGGTGATGATGGCCAGCATGATTTTCTCTCCTTTGGTGGGGTAGGGGTTTTTCCGGTGCTCGTACAGCCAGGTCTTGAGGGTGCTCGTCGTCTCCCGCGTTGCGTTTTTGCGTCTGGCCGAGCCACTGAAATCCACTGTCCCATACCTGCAGGGAGAGGGTTAGGAAGGGGGAGCCGGCAGAGAGCGACATGAGCCCCTGGGCCCTGCCCCGCCGCAGGCCGGTGTGGCCCTGACCTCCCGCCACCGCTCTGAAGTGTGATTTTAACTGACTGGTGCTCCAGGAGCGCCTCGAGTTTGTCAGGTCGGAGCTCCCTCCTCCCCCTCCGGTACCGTTTGATGTCGGCCGGTGCCTCGCAGGGGGATGCTAACGCGGTCGGGCACTGATCAAAGGGGCTTTACCTGTCGTACTGGTACTGCCCGAAGGAATGATCGTAGGAGTAGTAGGCAGCGGGCTGCGCGATTCCCGAGTGCAATGTGCCAGCGCCGTCCTTGATATCATACTGGGGGTTCTGCAAGGGAAGCGGCAGAGTCCAGCGTCGAGCACGAGGGGAGCCCCGGCCCCCTGCCGCCCCGAGTCGCCACGGCAGCCAGCTCCCTTCAACCCATGCCCTTCAGCCGACCCCGGCCCTCCATCAACTGCTGACCGAGAAGTTTTTCGCCTCTTGCTCTCTTTCCCATCCCCATCCCCATCTGCGGCGGGCGGGCACTCACCAGCGCGGAGTAGAGCGCGGCGGGCTCGGTGCCGTAGGGCAGATAGCTGCCGTAGCCCTGGCCGGCGGCTATAGGGGCACCGTACATGCCCAGCGCCGCATTGAGCTCGGCGCGGCCCGGCGGCAGCAGCCGGCTCTCGTATGGGGCGCAGCAGAGGGAGGCTGAGGCAGGAGCCGGGGAGGCATCCGGCGCGGAGCGGGACGCAGCCTCGCAGCAGGTCGTGCTGGGATTGCTGGACACGAAGAACTGCGGGAAGCAGAGCAGAGAGCGGGACGGTGCCGAGTGACTGTCGAGGCAGCCCCATCGCGGGGACTCGAGAAGTGTGTGCGTCTGTGTGTATGCGGAGGGAGTGACAAAGAGGGTAGGAAACCAGGGCTGAGGCAACTAATTATAGAAACTGGGAAATAAACGGAATGGGAAGCGAGAGCCCTTGGGAAGGGGACACGATTAATCAGGCAGACAAAACTTGAAGGATATAACTGCTCTCGAGAATGGCAAAAGATCCGTGCGGCTCCTTCGTTCACCTCGCGCTCGGTCCGTTCGCATTGACTTAAAGCCAAGAAGTTGCAATTACAGTTAACTTGACAATAGACAAAGCAATAAATGCCAGCTAACGCAATCGAAGACATTTGATTTCAATAAGTTCAAGGGGACAGATAACTTCCCAAGCGTGGGAGGCACATCTTGCAGTAATTATTGTGTATAAATAATTCTACCTAAATAAATGGTGACTCGAGGTACCTATAGCGACGACTTGGTTAACACAGGTGGCCTAGGTGGGGATGTGCAGGGGGTGTCCTTCGGAAATCGTACGGGGGAGAAAAAAACCTCCCAACAGAACTCAGGGAAAGGACAGGTCAGGGAGGAAGGGTGGAGGAGACGGCACAGAGCGGATCCGCCGGGGAGATCTCTCGGAGCGGTGGTCCCGCTGCCCGCGCACCCTCCGCGGCAGCGCGCAGCGGGGACTGATGTTATTTATTTGTTTGTTGCACTTAAAAGTGAACGGTGGTGGGAGGGGGAGGGGGAAGCACAGGTTTCCTAAACGCCTTCGCTGTGCACACGGCGAGTTATTTGTTTAAGCCTAACACAACACAAACGAGACATAAACACACACGCACGTTTTTTTAAAAAAGGCTCCAGATGTGCCCTTTTAAAAAAAGACTCTAAGTAAGGGAAAGGGAAGAATAAAAGGGAGGGGGAACAAGACATCTGGACAGCAGCAGCAGAATCTAAACAAAAGTGAGTGCTGCTCACTCGCCTTACCTGCGAAGTGGTGCTGTAGGGGTATCCGAACTGGGAGAAGGACATAGTCGCTCCTTATTTTTGGACCATAGGCAAAATTTTCCCCCCAAGATCGATTGTAACTAAACCCCGCTTCAAGATGCACCTTCTCACACACACATTTCCACGTATGGCTTTTTTTTTTTTTTTTTTTTTTTTTTTTTTTCCCCTCTCCCTCAATTATAGATGATTGCACTTAAGAAGAGCAGCCAGACATCTGAGGGAGAGGGGGGTGCCTGGGTCAAAAAACTAGGCTACCCCCCGCTCCCCATCGCTCGTAATAAATATGTTTATATAGAGGGACTTTGAAAAGCCACTCCACATGTATAGCACGTTTAAGCGCAAAGGGGCTTTTTCCAAGAAGGGGGGGAAATCACGTAGGGCTTGCAAGATACGGAGCTTGCTTGTTGCATTATTTTCTGCTCTATAGGTCTTTAACGTTCCTCGGTGGGCGAGGAGCGGGGTGACGTCACGGCCCTGCCGGCAGAGCAGGCAGCGGCGGGCAAGAGCGGGCAGCGTCCGCAACACTTATTCCGTGTTGTTGGGGCGCTGCTCTGCGGGGCGCGTGGCAGGCCGGGGCCGGGCGGCCTCTTCCCTTATCTTTTCTCTTTTTAAAACACAATCCACATTTGTCTTAGGGGAAATAAATGATATAGAAGGGGAGAGATCGAGCCCCCTCCTCCCGCCGTGCCCCCCTTCACCTCAGGCAGGAGGAGCGGAGGCCGCAGCCGTGCGGGGCAATCTCAGGGCTCAGGTCTGCGACAGTAGCTGCCCTGGCTGCTATACTCGGGTCCAGACTCTTGCTTTTACGGTGGATTCGGCTGGCCGTGCTCCCCTCCGGCTTCCCCGCCGCACCTTCCCGACCGCCCAGGGCCGCGGGAGCGGGGTCGGACCTCGGCCCGAACGGCGTGCGCTCCTCCGCGGGCAGTAGCTGCGGCAGGGAGCGGGCTGGGGACAGCCCGCAGCCTCCGTCCCTAACGAGTGAGAAGCGGGGAGTCCATTCATTCCAGAGACCAGAACTGGTCCCACCGGGAGAGGGGAAGCGGGGCAGCTGCGGGTCGGTGTTGAGGGGATGGGTGGATGGATGGCTGTTTGCATCCGGACTTGCCCATTACTGCTACGGCGTAATTGCATCAGTTAACAAATGGAAACGCCCTTGTTTAACCAGCGACTTAGCAAATTTGGTTTTGAGGCGAGATCCTCGGGAGGTAAATGGGGATTTCCTTTTCCTCCGCCTCCCCAGCTCTGGGACTCCCGGGCCCGGCCGGGCGCGAAGTCCCACCAGCGCCAATTAAAAAAGAAAAGAAAAAAAGATAAAACAGCAACAACTTTTCCCGTTCCGGCGGCTCTTGGCCCTGGCCAGCCCTACGGCGGGTAGCCCTGGGGCAGCGCCGGTACCGGTGCCCGTCCGCGCCAGAGCAGCCCAGCTCAGCCGCCGCCCTGTTCCCCGACGGGTGGCGCTGCCGAGCCGCGAGCGGTGCGCGGGGCCTCGGCGCTGCCCGTCCCGGCCCTACGTGCTGCCCCCGCGGGTGCTGTCGAGGCGCGGCCCGGAGGTGCGCGGCCCCTGGCGCAGGAGGGCACTGACGGCGCTTCTCCCCAGCATCGCTCCTCAGCTGCGCCGTCGGGGCGAGCGGGGCGGAGACGCGGCCGCGCTGTGGTCGCCTCGCCGCGGCGAGCGGCTTGGCCCTGCGTAAAGGGCGACTGCCTCCTCTGACATCCCGTGGGTTGGCGAGAGCAGGGTGCGTTCGGGCGGTGTGAAACCGAGCCCTTTCAGCTTTCGTTAACGGGGGCAGTACCTTAAGAAATTCATTAAAGAGCACCTTTGGGTAACGTTACTGCTAATTATTTAATTGCAAGAATCCCTGTGAGGGAAATTATGCTAATTATAAAGTAATAAAACCGCTTGTTCTAAAGCACTTAATTCAGCAAAATTCAAGTCTTTTCACCAGAATACTTATTACGTTATTTGCTGAATTAAGGGTGCAACAAGAGTAGCTGTGCACCTGTCCTGCTGTGGTCAGAGCTCATGGGAGTGGTTGCTGTCATCCCATGTGTGTGGGCAGGTTGCATGTGGGGCCCTTGCCCTCCTCACCCATGTGCCAGGCACAGCAGCCACCAAAACTGCAAAAGCACTTCTGTAACAGACATAATGCAGATCAGTGCAGTCTTTGTTGTGTGTGATCAATTTGAAAGCAGATCTGTTACTTGTCAGGTACGTTGTACCTGAGCCTGTCTGTGAGAGATGGCCTTTTGCAGCACAGCTCTCTTCACTTACAACTCTCTGCCCTACGCAGATGTTTCTGTAGCATACTTTGTTCTATACATGCCCAAGAGCCACGTGGGCGACTCTTTTAGTTGCTCTCACAACCTGAGATATTAACTGGCATTCCCGGTAATGAATACAAGTTCTGCTTTGCTCCCCAGCTCTTCGGGAGAATTTAAACTCTGGCTCTTTTTGTTACTGTGAGCCCTGCCACCATTCACCCTGTCTGTCTGTCACTGAACGACCACACTCACGGTGTCAGAGCTGCCAGAATATCTTCCTGTGATTTGTAAATATTGGCATAAACCTTCCATTACCAGATTCTTGAACCTGGCCTGATGGAGGCAGTTCTGTGGAAGGAGTGTGCAATTCACATTCTTTTTTTTTTTTTCATCATAGGGAAGCAGCTTCTACAGCCAGATTTCCATTCTGTTCATCCACTGCGTAGTGGAGAAACATAACTGATGCTGTACGTGGTCACTGCGGATTTTGCTTTACTTTATCTAAATCTGTGTCATCTCTCTCCCTGCATACAAGTGTATCATCTCCCCAAGAACATGCATTGCCTTTTCCCAGGCAGCCTAGCAAGGAGTCTCTGCCTATAAACATGAGCAAAAATGGAAAACCATCTCTCTTGATTCACAAACTTTCGTTCTTGAAAGAGAAAAGCGCGAGGCTTAACTGTAAGCATTCCTGCGAGCAGTTCCTCTTCAAGAAAGGCAGGAGTTCAAATGCAGCCTGCAATGCCATTTTTGATCCTTTTAAAATCAACATTATTTGGTTTAGCTCCACTACTTCTTTGCTCAGGAGTTAATTGCAAGGGGTAAAAGTAACAGTACGTGCTTCCTGCTGCTGCAAATGCGGCTGTCGATTACTGTGGATGCAGTAATAGGTTAATTGAAATAACCAGGGTAAGAAGAAAGAGGCTTCAAAACTATGAAGCAGAAATGGGGCTGAGAAGAAAGTGTCTTTATATTTTAGAGTACAGGGGACTTTTCGCTGTTGCTTTTTTGTACTGAGAAAATGAAAGTTCTTCAAGTCCATGCATGAATAAACAAGTACAGCTGGGCAGCCTAATACATAATTTATACTGATCAGTCACTGCAGATTTAACTGAATAAAGCCAAAATGAACACTAATTGTTTTGACAAACTAAAATAGTGTATATGATGGCTTATTGTGGAGCTTGCTGGTTACTGTCCTTATCAGTGGCTATTGTCAAGACTGATTTCTGCATGAGAGGCAGAAAAAGATGAGACAAATTAGGACAATATTAAGATTAATATCTTGTTGAAGATAGAGTATTTTAATTACGTAACATACAAGCAGAAAATAGAAAGAACTGTCTTTGAGACAGAGAGGGAAATTGGCCCAATGCAGCATGAGACATACCCTGATTTAAGGGGTGAGGTATAATTGCTGAGGAAACGTGGTATCTTTTCAGCTGAAGGCTAAACTGAACATAGATTTAATTTTTAGATCACTTTTGAAATACATCAGTGTGCTGGGCTGGAGTATCTGCACTGTCCGTTATGGTTGAAGTTGAGCAGTGGCTGTACTTGTTCCTGGGGGTGGTGTAGCTGCTGTGCTTGGGGGTGGAGTAGCTGTGTTGTCCGTTACGGTTGAAGTTTGCGTGGTGGCTGTACTTGTCCTTGGGGGTGGTGTAGCTGCTGTGCTTGGAGCCGGAGTAGCTGCATTGTCCGTTACTCAGCCCTCAGATCCAGGGACTTCCTTCTTGAAGGTTCTGGATGGTGTTGAACAGGGCTTTGTTAAGCATAGGCCAAGCTCCAGCACGTTGCCATGATTTGTCCATCTCTGGTGTGACCAGACTGACAACACACCTCCTTTAAGTGTTTTACTAATT
>JANRGW010030959.1:0-12204 GCA_024733675.1 Psilopsiagon aymara | reverse complement strand
CTTGGAGCAACTGCTCCAGTGGAAGGTGTCCCTGCCCATGGCAGGGGTTGGGACTGGATGAGCTTTAAGGTCCCTTCTACCCATTCTATGATATGCACCACGCGTTTGTTTCACAACTATGAATCAGGTGGGGAAGCTGTCAATGCTGCTTGGACTGAACTCTGTGTCCTAGAAGGAATACTGATCCTTACATCACCCATTGCTCCCTTTCCATTGTTAGTCAGTGTTGTGATCAAGCAGAAGGGTGGCAGAAAGTCCAACATGTAGTCCTGAGCTTCACACCTGAGCAATGTAAAGGTTGGTTTCATTTGTTGTAACGTAATCCCTTACAAATTACCCATTGGAATGGAAAACTTGTTTGAAGTTCTGAGCTTCAGGAGGTTGTTGTTTGTGCTTGGAGCCAGTGGCCAACAGCTGAAGTGTGAAAGCAAGATCTGCCTGATGCACGCTTCTGAACAAGCTGTTGACCTCATTGAAAGCCCTGGCTAAAACAGGGGGTGGAGATCACCTTTACCTGCACCCTTTGACTTTCTGCAGGTGTCTTTGAATGTTATATTGCAGAGATTTTAATAAAGTGTAGATTTTAATGGAGTGTATGATGTTGAAATACTCTGTAAGACCCTGTCATTATGGAGCGCCTCTGGCAGGGTACAACTGACCTGCAGGCATTCCTTCCAAAGGTCACGAGCGTGGCAGTGGGTGGCACAGAATTGCTGAGTCTGCCTCTGCTCAGTGTTTCCCCGGGTGTCCTTTGACAAGGCTTTAATGACTCAGCTAAGTTATGGAAGCACTGCAGGCCTGCAGCTTCATTTGAAAAAGAAAACAGAAACCTGTAAAGCCCTTGTTTGGGGATGTCAGTGCTGCTGCCAAGCGTCTGCTCATTGCTGTTGTGTACTCGAAACTCTGATCTTACTTAATACTTACAGATTTAAATGCTTTGATTAATCTGGGAAAGGTTCATACAGAGTAAAAACCATTGGGGCAGCTTTATCTGAAAATCCCAGCCTGGTTTGGGTTGAGGGGATCTTAAAGCTCCTCCAGTTCCAACCCCTGCCACGGGCAGGGACACTTTCCATAGAGCAGGGTGCTCCAAGCCCCTGTGTCCAACCTGGCCTTGAACACTGCAGGGATGGGGCAGCCACAGCTTCTCTGGGCACCCTGTGCCAGTGCTCAGCACCCTCACAGGGAATAGTATAAAAAGTTTATTGTGGATGATTATTAAATTAAGTCCAAATTTTGGCTTTATTATATGAAATGGTATAACTTTTAGGAATGTCTTGGCTGTTGTTTGGGGGGTATGTGTATGTGTGAACTGGGACTATAAGGGCTATTATTAATATTGTTTGAGAGAATCCTTACAATTGTTAAGCTAAGTTTTAAAATATTCCTTAAAGGAAAGTGTTTTGCAAATTCCAGGATAGTGCAAGCAATCAACCTGTAACCACGTTTGTTCTTGTTTTTCAGACCGTGAGGACCAATCCATTCTCTGCACGTAAGTGGACACTTTTCCTATGGGCATTTCTGGGAATCTGGGTTGTGGAAGGGGTCTTGGATACAGCTCTGGGAGTCCACCCTTGGCCTTTAACCTTGACTGACAGTGCCTGGTGGTTAAAGATGTGGCATGAAGTGATATTTAATGTGGGGATGTATTATTCTAATACAGTCATTCAACTTATTGAAAGTTTTATGGGCATGTTCTTTAAGAAATGCAGTTCAGAAATGTCAGATCCGAATCAGAAACAAAAAGTTCTAAGAAGGGATCATCTGCCTGAAATGCTGGGCTGTAACTACTCAGCATGTAGCACCCCGGGGAACGTCAATCAGAAGTTGGTCTGGAAACCCCTCTGAGCAGCAGCTTAGCACTGGATCTGCTTCACATGGAGAGCTCTGAAGCAGCTGACACCAGGGTTTTGCTGTGTGCACCTGCAGTGGTCCCACCCAGGACCAAACTATGGCTTCAGCTTGACTTCCCCTGTGCACTGGTGGGTACTCTGCTTCCAGCCCTATGGCACTGCTGAGCTGATCTATCTTTGGGCTGCGCTTACATGGGATCCAGTCTTTTGTCCTGCACAGGCTGTGTCTCTGCAGCCTCTCGTACTGCACTGGGGGTTGGCAGCCAGCATAAGCTTGTTCAGGGCATGAAGCTGGCAGAGACCTGTCCCAGCCACAGAATGATGCTTTTCAGCAGTTCCGTACTCTGGGCTCAGAGGGGTAAGCGCTGGCCTGGAGCAGGAGTGTCACCATGCAGGAGGGTGACGTTCTGTTGGCAAAGTCTGCGCTTAGGATGGTTCATCTATGCTGTGAAGCCACACTTGGGTCTGTTCTGAAGCCGCTTGCCGCAGTGGTGGATATAAGCTGATGCCTAATGGGGATAGAGGGGAGGTTGGCACCTCCCTGACTCCACCTGGGGTATGTGGCTGAGGAGCACGGTGTGTGGCAGGCAGTGTGTGCTGGCTGCGCTGAGGACATGGCTGGTGATGATGCCTGCTTACCAAAATAGCTCCATGGTCAGTCACTGCTGAAAGAGACCCAGGGTCAGTTTCCTTCTCAACTTGAAGGGATTCAGATCTTCCTCTCCTGCTTCCTACAAAAATGCCTACACAAGGCTGAAGGTGGATCCTTTCAAGCCACACCTTTCTGAGCTATGGTTACTATGAATGCAAGATTCATGGGGCCTGAGGACTCAAAAGCAAATACAGTTCTGTAGCCAAGATAAAAGTTAATCCAGTTAACACAGGCTTGTCTACATCTGTGGTTCCTGCTCTTGGTAGGACTGCTGTTTTCATGTGATGACTACTTCATGTGCAATGTATAAAACAGCCCTCAAAGCAGGGATGGGATCTCAGGGTGAAAAGAAATGCTTTGTTCTTGTGTGTTTGTGGGTATTTCGACAGTATGTGCTTGCTGCAGGGGAATTTTTCTGAAGTAGCTTCAAGTTTGGTGCTTATACATGAACTGTGCACTCCTTTACATGGTCAGCAGAGACCACAGGGGTTGGAATGGCAGTGCTGCAGGATTTAGGGAACGTCTGATCTGTTCATTTGCAAATGGGAATGCCTTTATGTTCTCCTGCCTTCAGTTTTATTGTTACCTCACCTGTCGGGTCACCGGGAGCTTTTGATCCTTCTGTACTGAATAGACAACTGGACCCTATTTTATATCTGGTACCACACACTTCAGCACGAAGTATCTGCATATGTGGGTAGGTTCCATACCTTGGCTGGGCACCTGAGATGCTGCTCACTCTACAGCCTTTACAGAGAGATGATTGCTTCCACAAAGCAAGGGGTGGGAAATGGGCACGTGTCCTTACAGCCTGACCTCAGAATGGGACCACATCCACTGCTGAGGTCTGAGGCTGCTGGGGACCCTCTGAGTGCAGGCTCCAATGATGAGCCTGGGCACATCTCTTCTGCTGGACATGTTAATGTCAGGTGAGAGATCTCCACTCTGTGCAAGGTTTCAGCAGCAAGGGATGATGAAGCTCTCAAGGCTTTCAGCACTGGCCTGGAATCTTGTCACAAAACTGAGTACTGAAACTGTCACGTGACCCTGGGCAGGTTTTGTTACCTTGGAATTCAATGTCTTTGTTTCACCCATGGTAAAGGCTACATGTGACAGAACCTTTATAAAGCTGTGTGTGAGCAGCAGATTCCTCTCTCTGTTAGCTGCCTCGCTGCTTTGACTGGGGTTTCCTGCTGAAGCAAGGTTAAAAGGATCAATGTTACTGGACGCTGTTCACAAGGAAATACAAGTTTCCTCAGTAATGTGGACAGATACGGAGCCTCAGAATTATCGAGGGTGGGACATCAAATCTCCAGACTGGATGTACAGGACCAAAGAACATTCAGTCTAGGTGTTAGCTTTTTGAGAATATGATGCCACATGATGAGATGGATGCTGGGATCCATGGTGGTTTTGTTTTCATGAAGCTGAATGCTGGAGTTTCACCATAGCCCAGGAGACCTTGCTAACGCCGCTTAACCATCAGCATCATTTAGATCCTGACTGTGAAAAAGATAATAAAAAGGGCTTAACCAGACTGTTGCTCAGGTTAATAAACACTTCCCTCTTAAAACAGGTTTGTCTTAAGCATTGTTACAGCTGAGTCCAGTTCCAAAGGAAGAGCCATCAAACCCACGTGTGTATCTTTTGAACAAGTAGGCTCTGAAGGCAGCTGTGGTGCTGCCCCTGATGTGGCTTCCTCTGGGGAGAGCTGTATCCTTGCGTCAGGTTTGTTTTGCACACTCAGTACTTGACATCTGGCTGGGATGTTAAATCTTCTTTATGAATGGGACAGAGCTGTGGCAAACTCCCTTGTGTAGCAGGCTAAAGGGAGGTCTCATGTTTTGATCAGGAGCAAGCCAGCGTCCAGGACTTGCATTGGTGTTTGTGGTGAGGAGGTAAACTGTGTGTCCCTTCCGTGCCACTGGAAGTACAGGTCTTAGACTAAGGCAGGAATAAATCAGGTGGAATGAATGTGTTTTAACTGCGCCAGTGGGGGTTTCAGAACCTCCTTTGGCAGTTCATAAAAGGCTTGAGACATCTTCTCACCCTAAACTTGGCTCAGGACCCGGATCACCTGATTGACCCTCATCTTTAGTAGAGCTAAAAGTCCTCATTTTCTGTTCCGCTTAGGGTGGTTCAAGCTATCTAGTGAGAAAGCAAACATCCCCTGATGTGTGCAGTGGACTGTTGTGGTGTGCCTGTCATTCTTTCTCTGGCTTTCTTGACTGTAATGGTCTCCAAGATGACCATAGAGACCTGTTTGATGAAGGTCCATCTGGGTAGCATCTTCACCTATCTCCCTATCTTTAACTGATAAAGTGTCCTGGGTTTTTGCCTCGCACGGCCAGATCAGTGTTCAAGTAATAATATGTGAACACCACCTTACCAGGTCTTTGGACTCATTCCCTTTTTGCTCTCGACAACCAGGAGTGCTGCTCTCAAGGGCATTCCTGGATTGGTGCTGGGGTGAGCCTTCAGGTTTGGTTTTGGCTCTTCCTCTTCAGGGACCATCTCTGCACTGGTGCCTTCCTTTGGTTCTACCTTAGTGGATGTCTGATCCATTCATACTTAACCTGGAAAACCATTAAAGACTCTTGTTTTTACCTCATTTGCAAGATGAACTGAAGCTTTTGATCCTTCTGGACTCAGTAGACAATTGAATCCTGATTTTTGTCTGGTACACGAGGTGGTTTTGTACCCTGGGCCTGAAAACGTGTGGCTGAAATCTGGGGTTGAGGCTGTTCGTCGTCTTCCCCTGTGCAGCTCTTTAGGGAATATCACTCTTTCTGGGACAGGCTGCAGTTCTCTTCCTGCAGCCACTGTTCTAGGAAACAGGGGCTGTGTTTGGACATGGCACGAAATTGCAGTGTGGTTAGTGTATTCTCTAACATCATGCTGTGCGTGGTGCGCTAGCCCTCATGGATGACTCTCCAAGCACGCCTCTTCTCATGTCTCAGTTCTGAAGGTAGTGGGATTACTTGGAGGTTTCTTGTCTCAGCTTCATCGCCTGCTGATGTTCCATGAGGAGTCCTGCATGAGCTGGTGATCTGGAGGTTCGGAATATGTTCTCAAAGTCAAATTTAACACCAGGAGAGGAGAAATCCCCCGGCTGCTGCATTTCCTGGCTGCTTGTCTCAGCAGAACATCTTGTCCTTCCCTGAACATGGGAGCTGGTTCTCCAGGAGGGTATTACATTGCCAGCTGATGGGGCTGTCATTCAGTTCTCCAATCCAGACCTGGTGACTGACACAGATGAATTCCTCTCTTGCTGTAGAAATAAGAGTTATCCCTGAACACAAAATGCTGTGCTGCCGCCGCCTTCTTTTGCCTCCTTCTGTTCTCTTCCCTTTCCACCCTCGATCCTTTAGGGAACCAAATATAGACACCTGCATTGCCACTGCAGCTGAGCAGGGCTTCATTCTGAGCTAGTGGCAGATAATATGCAGTGACTTCCTTGCTTCTGCTCTTTGTTTCACTGTGCCCCCCACCTTTCACCCAACCACCATGTGCATGGTTAGTGCCTGAGCCCCAGGGACAGACTTCAGTGACATTTCTTATTATGGACATGGTTTTCTTGGGACGAACCAAGAGTCATTTTCCATGTTCATTCTGCTCTGGTGAGCCCCCACCTGGAGCACTGCGTCCAGCTCTGGAGTCCTCAGTGCAGGAAAAACATGGACCTGTGCAAAGGGTCCAGAGAAGGGCCACAGAAATAATGTGAGGTATGGAGCATCCCTCCCGTGAGGAAAGGCTGAGAGAGCTGGAGCTGTGCAGCCTGGGGAAGAGACCTTGTTGTGGCCTTTCAGTTCTTAACAGGGCCTATAAGAAAGATGGGGAGAGAGTTTTCAGCAAGGTCTGTGTGATAGGATGAGGGGTGATGGGTTTAAACTGAAAGAGGAGATTCAGACTGGACATAAGGAAGAAACTTTGTCCAAGGAGGGTGGTAGAACAATGGCACAGGTTACCCAGAGAGATAGTGGATGCTCCATCCTTGGAGCCATTCAAGAGCAGACTGGATGTGGTTCTGGGCAGCCTGTTCTAGTTGAAGATGTCCCTGCTCATTGCAGAGGAGTTGGACTGCATGAGCTTTGCAGGTCCCTTCCAACCCAAACCATTCTGTGATTCTAAGTCCAGAAGGACTCATATCTGCTCCGTGGATGAATCCTGCTTTGTTCAGGTTAGTAGTGAGGCAGTTTCGTATGTGCCTGTGGCCTTCCAACTGAGGAACGCTCAGTTGCGGGCATTAACGCCTGCAGTTCCCAACCCATGGTGCAGGGGATCAGACATGGGTTATTGCCTGGTTAACAGCGAGATGGGGGGGCTGAGTGAACATTGATGGTGGCGATTCCTTTTTCTCTTGGCAGGTGGCTGCTTGGCTCTTGGGCTGCCAACCACTGACAGACTGTCAGTCAGGTGCTGCAGCTCCCATGGCTTTGTGAGTTAGTTCAAGCTTCCCAATGAAAACAAGCCCCAGTCCCGGCACCTCTCTGGGGAAGCTGGGCTTAAGCCTCATCACTGCCCCTTGGCTGGAGGGCAAGTGAGAACTTAGGATCTTTCCTTTGTAAATTAGTAGTTTGCTGAAAAGAAAGGAAAATACGTTATTGGAGCAGCTTCCTGCGAGCAGCCTCCATTAACCCAGGATCCATTGAAATCAGTCCCAGAAGGGCAGTGCTGGCTTTGACACGTGCACCCACCTCATGGGACGCTTGACTCCTGTAAGATGAGGAGTTGCAATGGATGGGTTTGCAGGCTGTTTCCTTGGGGAAGATGCTGCTGCTGACCCTTTCCTGCAGGTTGTTGCTTCTCTTCAGTTACTGCTGTTTGTCATCATTAGCCAGGGCTCTTCTCCAGTAGGATGGTTCCTGCTGCTGGGGGCTATTGACCAAGAGGAACACATTTCTTTTGTGGGGTCTGAGAAACATTCTAAGAATATTGGGGCTGTTCAGCCTGAAGAAGAGCATCTCAAAGCAGCTTCCAGTGTGTGAAGGGGGCTACAAGGATGCTGGAGAGTCCCACTTCATCTGGGACTGCAGTGATAGGACAAGGGGTGATGGGTTCAAACTGAAACAGGGGAAGTGGGGAAGTTCAGATTGGAGATAAGGCAGAAGCTCTTCCCTGTGAGGGTGCTGAGGCTCTGGCACAGGGTGCCCAGAGAAGCTGTGGCTGCCCCATCCCTGGCAGTGTTCAAGGCCAGGTTGGACACAGGGGCTTGGAGCACCCTGCGCCAGTGGAAGAGGTCCCTGCCCATGGTAGGGGTTTAGAACTGGGTGAGCTTTAAGATCCCTTCCAACCCAAACCATTCTGTGATTCAAGCCTTCCCTGGCTCTATTGTTCAGCTGCAAGGCAACTACTGGGAAGTAAAATACGAGAATGTGCTGCCTGGCACTTTTTTAGCTGTTACATTCTGGATTGGAGAATCTTACCACAAGCTTCTGGTATTCTCAAAACTGAGACTGGGTTTGATAAACAGTCATTTGGCAGCCGCTTGCAGCCCCACATGGGTATCTAATCTGCACTGGCTGCAGTAGGAGTGACGGGGTGTGGAGGGAATAGAGGCTGTTTAGTAAAGGACAACAGCAGCAAATACCAAGCATTTTTGTATACAACCTCTGGCTGGAATCCAGCTTGTAACATTCCCTAGACAGCTGTGCTGAGATGATGGGAAGCATCTAGAGAGAAATAAAGGAGCTATAAAGCAGCCGTGTGAATAGTAAAGCTGATTAGTGACTCTTCTGCACTAGCTCAAACTCTCAGTTATACCTCTTTGCTTCAGCGTGTTAGGCAGGTGATTAAAGCAGCCTGGAATGACGGGTCTTGACTGTGAATATCTGTTAACGTGTAACTGGAAGATCTGCTCAGTTGTGTCTGAGAATAAGTGTTTCTTCTGTTCTTTGCAACTGCTGTTGTGAGAAGAACAAAAGACCCTTGTTGGGGCTCTTACTTTTGCAGTTACTTGCTCCTACAGCCCATGGGAGTGCTCACTGCATGTGCTGCTGTGGTAAGTGGCTGCTCCGCAGGACTGGAGGCATTGCTGCCTGAGGAGCTGCAGTGGCAGGCTGGGACTCCTGTGCCTGGGCAGTGGGTGCTGAGGAGAACTCACCTGGGCATTGAGGTGATGACACTGCTTCGCTTCTCTGCAAAAGGACCTTCTGCTTCCAGAAGAACGGCTCATCCCAGAGCTTGGTGCTGAGCAGGGAAGATAGAAATAGACTGAAACTCGAGGTGTTAGGAGAGAAATCTTCCTTGTGAGGGTGCTGAGGTGCTGGCACAGGGTGCCCAGAGAAGCTGTGGCTGCCCCATCCCTGGCAGTGTTCAAGCCTCTGGTAGAAGGTGTCCCTGCCTGTGGCAGGGACTGGAACTGGATGAGCTTTAAGGTCCCTTCCAACACAAACCAGTCTGGGATTCTGTGAAACTCCTGGGGCAGAGGAAAGGTTCGGGTGATCCCGGCCCCCAGCATGGAAAATCCCAGCTTGTTTGGTTAGTTTTCCAGGAATGTAAATCACAGAGGTGGTCTGCAGTAGGCTAGATGGCCCTAAGAGCACCTGACCATCCTGAGTACTGCTTATCTTCACAGACAATGTTCGTTTGCAGTGGACTTTGTGTACACGTAGCAAGATGAAGAGAAGTCTTTGAATTTCAGAGTTTCCTTTGTACGTGTGAGCTTGTGTCCATCTGTCCTGTGTGGCTCTTGGCACTACTCATTGTCTGTCATGCATAGCCCTGGTCTGCTGGGGCGGATTAATGGCCAGGTGAGTGGTGGTGGAAGGGTGCCAGTCCTTGCAGTGGGACTTCAGGAAGTGCCTTTAATCTGACTTCCCTGAAATCCTTTGCCAGTTCAGGAAGAGGTTGTGGTGTTGCCCTGTTCTGCCGTGCTGTGTACTCTACCTGTCACAGCATGTGTAGATGCTTCAAACCTGGCAATAAGGAAAGCAACCATTTCACCACTGTTTTCCTGTGGAAAAGTATCTTTCCTTAGAGTAGGTCTTTCCCAGGCAGACATTTGACCTGTTCCTGGAACAACAGTAGCACGGTGAGTGGGCTGGATGGGACATGAGTGCTGCTCTCCTGGCAGTCGGTGGACCGGCTTCCTGACCCATGAGTCCTCTCCTGCTGTGTTTGCTGCTCCTGTTCTCTAGAAAGCAATCTCTTCAGTCAGGGTGTTCCCTGTGTTCCTTTTGCTTCCATGCAAGAGCTGGGTGCAAGTTGCTCAGGGAAAGAAATTGCAGCTGGTTGAGAAGATGGTCACTAATATTTATGAACCAAATCACATCCAAGATGAGTTTGCCCCAAGCAAACTCTCCTGTATCAAAGGTGGTGCTGCAGCTTCACAGGCAAGAGATTGAAACCCATGGCAAAACTCAAAAGTGCTCACACTAGCTAAGCTTTTCCTATTTAAAGTGTGCTTGAAGCTGCTTCAAAGCAGAAGCTTTGTTCCAGGGAAAAACACTTCATATACTTTGTAAATTTACCTGCGAGTGTTGGACTTCTTGTCCTTTTGTCCTTTGTCTCAATACAGTTTGGAAGGGAGAGATCCTTCAGTTAATTGATGGAATAACCTCATGCCTCCAACATGAGACTGTTGCTGAAAATGGTTTAGTTAAGTGGATGTGCTCTTTTACATAGCCCAAGTCTGGAGTTGATGGAGCCTTTCAGTTCAGTCTCATGAGGTTTTATCTCTGCTCATAGTGGAACTGAAACTGAAGCAGAGGAGGTGAAATGACCCTGCTGAAGCCACTAGCCAAGCTGCTGTTGGCTGAAGTTGGCCAAGGATCTCAGCAGAGGGGTTTAGTTGTTTAATTCATGGTAACATACTGAGTTGTATTAAAACAAGGGCTTGAAAAAGTTAATCTTTACCTTCATGACGCCATCTCATTCCATCAGTCCTGCACTGGGTGATGGTCGGAGTTTACCTTTTTTGGGCAGGTTGGTGGAGGTAGAAGGCTTTAATTTATTTTTCTAGTCCGCGTGTTTGCACTCCTGGGAAAGAGCTGAAGTCCACAGGAACCATTATTCCTATAAACGAAAAGGGCTTTATCCCAAGTCTTCTTAATTCTTTTGCAGTCTATGGCAGCCAAGTTATCTACTGCCACATCCTGCAGAAAATGCTTGGCATACTTGTAAGCTCCAGGGAGAGGAGAACTGGGATGATAACATCCATTAGTGCTGCTTTTGACTGAGGACTTGCATAAAGGCTTTATCTAAAAAAAGCCCCAACCCACTATTATATTTAAAGGCTTTTTAGCAAGAGGAATGTGTTGGGAGCTTTCGACCTTCCTGTCTGTGTGCAGCTTTACTGGGGTGTCCGCCAGAAGAGCTGTTGGTTCAGAGACTACTAAAACTGGGTGTGCTGCCCTGTTAGAAAGCCAGCATCTGGACTGTATTTGTTGTGCTGCTTTCTCTTCACTGCATGTGTCCGAGTAGATTTTCCTTCCTTAGAATTTAATCAACTTTCTATAATTTGACAGAGATAATGTCTCTAGTTTGAAAGGCACAGCCAATGTGTTCCCCAGCCCTGCTGACAATAAGAACAAATTGTGGTGTTTTAAAATGTAAATGTTTATTTTGCTGTACTCCTTTTCTTACCTCTCATACCTGCTGGAATAGTTTTAGCATTAAGCACATCTTAATATCCATTTAGAAACAGGCAAGACTGCTTCTGCTGTTGCTTGTAGTCATGAGTTATGTTAATATAAACACTAGTAAAAGGGAGACTAGAAATAAACGCTTGAGAAGGAAGATTTGGCATCAGGTCTTGTTTTCTGCTTATCAGCCTTCACATTTGTCTTGCATGTGGTGACTCGGGGCTGGGGAGAGATGGGATTTTTCATTGACAGTTGTAGCAGGCCCAAAGTACACCCAGTTTCGGTGTTGCATATTGATGGTATCTTGGCAGAAAGGTATCCATTAGCTCATTCTCCCAGTAATCTTCTCTGAAACCAGCTCTTCAGGTAATACCCTTCAAGTTCCTCCATGCAATGAGCAGAGCTGGTGTAATGAACATGTTTCAAGGGAATGACTCTCTCCATCTCCAGAAATCTTCCGTAACAGAGTGCAGTGATTTCTGCTCTTTCATATTCTCTATTTTCCACTTGATGCTTGGCTTGTGAGGAAAAATGGAACAAAAATGGTTTTAGACAGGTTGATGCAGCTGCTTCTAAGAGGTAGATGCCATCGATACAGCTTGGTTGTTTGGTTAACCCTCTGAGCTGTGATAAATACCCCAGAGCCTGACTGCAGAATCACCTTGTCCAAGGTTTTCAGTTCAGAGGTTTCTCTTGCAGAATCTCAGGGCTGATCAGCTCCATCAGTCAAATGGACAAGCTGCTGCACCCTAAGCTTGTACCCAGCTCCTGGGGGCTGCTCTTCATGGTAAAGCTGCTGTGATTGAGCATCTGTCCTTCCTTGCCCATGTCTGGGAAAGGGCACACAGTGCTGTCCCTTAGCAAGAGCTCACCTCAGCTAGTGCTGTCATCCCGGGGGTTTCCCATGATTAGAAAGGATCTGAAGGTAAAAGGAAACAAGGTTGTTTTAGAGTCCTGTCTGGGTGATACCTTTCTGTATGTGCAAAGTTGAAAATTTAAGTGCTCCATTTTTCATTGCCACGGAGCTGCTGCAGGGTTGTGACAGCTCTGCTCTGGAGCCAGGCTGAGAGAGCGGGGCTGGGGCAGCCTGGAGAAGAGAAGGCTCCTGAAGGGG
>JANRGW010030958.1:0-38409 GCA_024733675.1 Psilopsiagon aymara | reverse complement strand
CCCCCCCCCCCCCCCCCCCCGGAAGACACTATTGCTGTTTTCTGCCTAATTTTTTGAAGAACTGAGTTTCTAAACTGCACTGATGTTGCTGTGTGAGATCTCTGCCAACTCTAACGACTGACAGTTGGGCTCACTGAACATAATCGTTTTAAATGAGGCCTAAAGCCCATCTCCACCCGGCCTGAGATGGCAAAGTGGTTTTGAATGGGGCTGCCCTCATATTTTGTTAGGGAA
Organism: Psilopsiagon aymara; assembly: GCA_024733675.1. Taxonomy (NCBI): domain Eukaryota; kingdom Metazoa; phylum Chordata; class Aves; order Psittaciformes; family Psittacidae; genus Psilopsiagon; species Psilopsiagon aymara. The sequence continues at coordinate 38,175 of JANRGW010030958.1, read as the reverse complement.
AGGTAAGCATCACTGTTGGGCAATCCAGATCTCAGGTGGGCTGTGCTGGCTTCTGGAAGTGGTTCCATCTTTCTTCTGGTGCTGAGGCTCCCAGTTTTGTGTGCACTGGCAACATGTTCTGGGTGAAGTTATTTGTGGGTGGAGGCTTTGAGTCAGGTATTTGTGATATCTGTGCAAATGCTAATGGAGTTGGTCAGCAGGATCAGGACCTATTAATGGTGGAGCTTTAGGATGTTACCTAATCTCTTTTTTTGTAGGCTGGAAGATCATGATGACATCAGGGCACTCTGGACACATCAGAGTGAGACCCTGGAAGAAACCTGTAGTGAATATTTCCTTGCTGATCTCATAGAAAGTCAGGATGAAGACAATCAGGCTGCTGTTGGTGAGGTCAGTCTGCCATGAGCTCTGGTTTTGTCTAATCCTAACACCAGTGATGTCGTATGTGACAGCTCACACTGCAGCTCAATGAACAAAAAGAACACATTTGGAAGGCAGATTTTGTGATTGGGACACCCACAGTGCCCTCCGCCACGTGTTTTGTGTCTGTCTTTAGGAGCAGTATCTCCTGTTAAAGCAAATGAAGCAGCAGTTCGAGTAATCGTGTGGATTCTTTTCCATTAATTGGAATGGACCACCTTGAAGAAACCATGTTGCCATTTTAGACATTTGCATTATAGATGACCAGTTTTCATTCCCAGTGAAACTGAATACTGCATGTGAAAACTAGTAGCCAGTGATACCTTCACAGTTAAAAAAGCTGTAGATTTTTTCCATCTCCAGGCTCAGGCAGTCACATTTTTGCTGAACTGAAGATAGAAACCCAGAAATTAATTTAAATGAGAAAGAGGTGATAATAGTCATCCTGCTGAAAATTTCTGTTAAGATTTTCCTGTGTTAGTAATTGTGCATGGTGTTGTGAGCTGATGGGCAACATAACCTGCTTAATTCCAGAAGTCTGCTTTCTGTAGCAAATGATTTTATAAACCGTAACGTGTAATCACTACCATTGGAAGCCAAATGGGAAACAATAAAGCATTAGTGTAATAGCACATTACAAATGGCTATCTTTATAAATAATACATTTCAATTGTACGTTTATAGCTCAATATGGTATGAGGAAAAGGTGTTCCAGGCCCTCATGGCTTACACTTGTCACTGCTGCCGCAGATTGGGAAGACACCTCCATGTGAACCAAGATAGTTGCCAATTTTCCCTGCAGAGAATGAAGCTGGCAGCCTCTTTTTGCACATATGGTAGATGGATTGGTTAATCAGCCTCCGCTGAGCCTTGGGCCTAGAATTACACAGCAGCCAGACAACTGCAGCGCCCCAGCTTTTGTTCAGTTACGCAAACAAGCAAACGAACAGTCACTTGTTGTTGTTTGAGGGGGAAAATGAAAGTTTGTATTTTTTATTGTAATGGGAGTGCTGATGGCCTGATAAAACAGCTCTCCAAACCCAGCCACTGCTGTTTCATTCTGTGTATAAAGGGGGCCTGCAGTGTGTGTAGTAAGAGGAAAAAACCTGGTTATGTGTGTTCCACCAGAAAGTTGCACACAGCACTAAAAACTGAAGAGCTTCCTACTTCTGGACTCACCCCTGCCTAAAGCCAAAGCCCTGCAGCTCACCAGTTCTCATTTTCAGAGTGCATTTCCTGCTGAAGACCCCGGATACATTCAGTACCAAACATACAGGGTAACGTGGCCTTTCCCATGGCATGGGCTCTTCACCATGGTACCTGCAAGTCTGTTGCATTTCTTTAAGGACTAGTTCTTAGATTATTTTTTTTTTTAGAACTTGAAAATATTTAGTGCTGCTAACTGCTGCAAATAATCCACACCATGTACTGCATTAGGTACTGCTTATATACTAGAGAATCGCTTTCTTGTATTAGTCATTATCCTAGGAAAACCAAATACACTTTTCAGTTTGAGCACAGTTTTCCTTACAAAGCAGAGTGCAGTAACTGGCTGTTAGAGGTAGCTAAAGCCTGATTTTACTGCACCTGCATTTTAAGTTAAATAAGAATTATACCTTTTTGGAGGTATGTAGCTGAAAGTGTATGGCTTTTATATGCTGTAACAAATGCTTTATTGAAACAATAGGTCATTACTTAGTCTATACATGTAATCCTAATGCTCTTGCAAGTCATAGCTAGCAAAACGATTATAGCATCTAACATAGAGATCCTAATACAGGCATTACAGGGAAAAACTATGAATGTTTAACTGTTGCTGAAATAGTTCCTTTGTGCACAACCAGTAACTTTCATGTTTCAGGAAGTTTTTGTTCACATTTTTGTCCTGACCTCAAATCACATGCTCAGCTTTCACACATGTGCCATTGCTTTTGTGTTCCAGGCTGGGGACACTGTAGTAGGATTTATGAGCTTGTGTTCGCAAGTGAATGTTTCCCTGTTGCAAGAGTGTTTTGACTTGGGACCTTTCCATGGACTCTGTAAACCGCATCCGGAAGATGTTTTCAAAGTGCCACAGCGGCCAAGCCTTCAAGAAGGTATCTGTGTCCTAAACTGCTAGATACATTGGAGGTGCATCTGTTTCTAGCTTACCAGTAGGTTTTGCCAAAGGTTGCAGGAGGATGTAGGTTTACTGGCGAGAAAACACAAGTTAATGTGTCTGTTTTGGAGATGGTTACCTGGTGGGTTGTAAGTCAGGAGGGAAATTTTGCCAGCCCTGGTGTCTGACTGGGAAGTGGTGGTTGGTTGTGGGGAGCTGGTCAGTACCAGCTATGGGCTAAACCTGGGTGTCAGGTTTTGGAAAGCTGAAGCATCAGGTATGTTTCCTCTCAGTTAGCTATGGTTTGTGCTATTAACTGAAGACTCAGTTTTGAAATGTGGTTCTAATGCCTGTAGCTAAGCAGCTGGTTAACTGTAGCTATTACGTTGTCCCATTGACTTGTGTCATCCTATTAACTTGTGGCGCAGCTTTGCTCTCTTTGCTTACTGTTTTCAGTCTTCTAGATGACAAGACTTTGGAAGTCAGGGACTGTCTATTCTATTTTTATATTGGGCATGATACAACACATCTACAAGCCACCTTACTGCAAAGCATAGAAACCAGTAACACAAATATGTTACCTCTGTGGAACAGAAGTGTTATGTACATGATTTACAGTTGCCATCTTTATGTTTCAGTGTCAAAAGGCTTCTTGTGCAGAAGGGCAACGTTTTGCTGTCTATTGATTATCAGTAATAGAATTAAACACCCATGTTAAGCTGTAGGTATCTGCCTGTCTGAACACAAAGCAGCAGGCAAAACAGGCAGCAAGGGAGCACCAGAGCAGTCACCAGCTGGCACCTGGGAGCTGACAGCCATGGAACAGGAAAGGGAAAGAACAAAGTCCTACAGCTGCTGCTGTGGACTTCCCTCCCCCACAAAGAAGCAGCTTGCATACCGAGGTGAAGGAAGCCGCTGTCTCCTCCCGTATGGTCCTGTGCTGCTGGAGCTGCAGCAGCGTCATTGCAAAAAAGGTGACAGACGTGTGGAGACATAAATGAGACTGAGGGAGGAAGAAACATCAGTCACCATAGTCTGGTCTGAAAAGTAGGTACACAGTCCTGCACAGGCAGACCTAGGTGACCCTGCTGGAGCAGAGGGCTTGGACAAGATGACCTCCAGTGGTCCCCTCAAACACAACCACTCTATGACTGTTACTGGCTCAGGGAAAACCCTCAGGCACTTCTGAGTGCTTTCCTTGTCCCGGGGCTGCTAGCTGTAGGCCCATATTTTGTGGCCAATTCTTGCTGCTGAGCTTTTTAATGAGTAGATGGTTAAAAGGTTTAACACCATGGCTCTTACACAGGGTTTTACGTTTAGGAAATCTAACAGACTTGTTCAAAATAGGAAAACTTAGCATGAACTGTTCTGTTCAGGTTCTGGTGTCTCTAAAGCAGCATGGCTCACAGCTCACGTGTTCATCGCTCTTCTCCCTCTCCATTGAAATACTAGGTTAGTTTTGACAGTTGATACTAGTTTGCAATCCCATGTGTCTCCTCCAGGCAAGATTTTTAAAATAGGATTATCCCTCTGCTCAGAATGACAGGGACAGCTCTGGAGAAAGAGAATTACTTGTAGGCTTTTTCAGGTAGCTTGAGTACAAATCGCTGATGGTCTCAGACACCTGAGAAGGAACTTGAGTGGCATAAGCCAGGAGCCTGGCTCTGACACTATTCCTAGAGAGAAAGAGCCACTAGAAATGTAATAGTAAAATCAGGATTAGCTCATGGCTGTGCACCTCAGGAATATTGATTCTCTTAGCACTGAATAATAAGTAAAATTGCTGTTGTAGCTTTGCATGTTTTAGAATAAATGAACAATTACAACACCTCAGGAAGCATTTGTTGTCCTGAAACATTGGAAGTTGTTGTTTATGCCTGTCCAGTATGGCCCAAAGGAGAGAGGTGAAACTAAGGGCTGCGGTAGTTGAATTTCAGAGAAAGGAAAAAGAAAGAGGGGAAAAAAAGTCAAATGTAGACTGTTACTGCTCAGGTTTCTGACACCCTTTCAATAGGGCATCAGCTTGAACAGTTCCAGAAGTTTGTTATGCTTACTGAAAGTATGTCTCATATGGTAGATGTTTGATAAACAGCTTTTCTTTTTGCTGCTTAGTACACATTTGACTAATGGCTATAAACAAATAATCCCTATTTTTGAGCAGTTGAAAAAAAGCCCTTTCCTTTGGGATGGTTTGGGTTTCATTATTCATGAGAGGTAATGCCATTTATTTCAGTATGAATTCATGACAACTTCCAGGAGAAACAGGAATGTTGCACTTTTTTCCCCCCCTTTTTTTTCCCCTGTTTTCCTTTTTGGAAATAATAAGTCCCATTCTTTCAGTAAAGAGTTTACAGCAAAAAAGGCCCCAACCAAGTCTGAAGCACAGTTCCCTTCCTTCTGCCTTTTGCTTTATTAAAATATGTAATTTGGAAAGAGCATTGTCTTGTCTGGGGGGTGGTTTGTTGGGATTTTGGGGTTGGGTTTTATTGTTGAGGTTTTTGTTTGTAGGTTTGAGGGCTTCGGGGGGGGTTCTTTGGGGTGGTTTTGGTAACTGCAGAGTCCATATGAGAGTTGCATCCCAGGAGTCCATTGTGGAGCCTTCCCAGTGTAAGGGTGAAGCTATGTCCTTGGAATGTATCGTAGTGTCAGTCACATGTAGTTGGTGTTTGCTTATGGTGCATAACACAAGCACTCCATGAATGACTGAATGGTGTTTCAGCGATGGCACTGCTCCTGCAGGCGGCCGTACTGGAAACGTAGGGGCAGTTCAGGGGGCTCCTTGGGTCAGTAGTGCTGGGGACTTCCTGTCATGAGTTCCAAGTGCAGGCTGCATTCCTGGGTAGGGTCATTTGATGTTCACACATAAATAACCCCCCCATGTTTTCCCAAGCTCTTGAGCCTGGTAGGTAGAGATCACAGGTTGATGATATTTTTCCCTTCAGAATGTAATACCGAATAGTAATGCAGGCGCATACAGGAATCTGTCTTTAACCCAGTATTGATATGCCACTTACGCCTCGGGGTAATTACAGTCATTTGGTTGTTACTCTATATGGTGTCGTGAATTAGTAGCTGCAAAACATTATGATGCAGTAGGAATGATTCAAGGGCTTTTCATTGGGCTTCATGGTGAACTGGCTTCTTGCTCCTGCTGCCTGTTACCTCTGCTAACAACCCAGCAATCACAGGATTAGTTCTATTTTCCCTTTGTTCACATTCCTTACTTCATTTAGAGCAGCAATATTTGTGTTCATCGCACTACTTGTGTGCACATCCATGCAAGTAGTGCTGCAGCTACATTTGCCAGTGGTGGATGCTGGAGCCATTGAGGGATTTCATTTCAGTGTAAAGTCAGGAACAATATCTCAATGTTTACACACAAGCAGAGCCCTGTATTAATTACCTGTGACAGCTGCAGGGCTGTTTGTGATGGGAAATGGGGCTGGGTTAGCCCACACCTCATCTTATCATTCCTGTGAAGCCTCACATCTGTGATACCCCTGAGAAAGCACAGTTTCAAGCCCTGTGTTCCTTCTTGCCCTGCACATTGCTTCTGCATTCTTCTCTACTAACAGAGGAACAGATTTTCAGATAACGCATTTTTCAGAATACTTTTGGCTGAATTGTTTTAAACCTTGAAGGTAAAATTCAGAGAGAAGTGAAGGATTCTGTTGTGCTGGGTCTTCTGGAGGCTTTTTGTTCCTCCTGGGGCTCAGAAATTTTGGCTTCCTTGTGTCACTGGAGCTGTCACATGCCACGTCCCGGCCTGATGTGCTTGCTGCAGCAGCGATGCCCACACCTCCAGAGGTCATGAGTTAAAACTCATGTTCAGGCTTTCTTGTTAAATATAAACCCAAACTGTGAGCATGTCTGTGCAACTGAGGAGGGGACAGTAACAGGAATGGCACAACTAGCAAAGGAACGTTCAGAGCTAAAAATACAGGAGCTGACACTTGGCTTTAGTAATTTGGGTGGTCACTTGGAGTAACATGTAGGATTCATGTGTATTTCACATGTGACCTCAGTTACCTGTTTGACCACAAAAATAGTATTGCTGAGGTTGGAATGAGCTAAACTGGAAATGTTACTGGGATGTGCTTGAGGGTGGCAGGATGACCTGTCATGCAGTTTTAAACCTGGTTTCTGTTACTTTGTCAAGTGCTTGTTCCTTTCCACGCAGCTCTTTTATTCTTTTTCATGCTGCTGATGTCAAAGCCTGTGCTCACTGCTACTGTGGCTCAACAAGTGTCTGTTGTTATGAGTGAGTGGTTCTGCACATGCCCCAGATTGCCGTGGTTGACAGAATGCTTTGGAGCAGTTACTCCAGCACCTGAGCAAAGCAGCAGGGGAGAGAAACTCTCAGAGGGATAGAAGGGAAAAGACGAACTGAGGAACCACCTTATATAAGAAGTAAACCAGGGTTTAGAGAGCTAGTTAGGTTTAGCAACTGAGAAGGGACTCTAAATACCTGATTCTTGTTCCTGCCTGCACCAGTAGCAAGGGTTCTGGCCTGACTAGGATTTAGTCTGAATTCAGGTTGGTTTAGGAGAGCTAATCTGAGAATGAAGAGCCCTTGCTCGCCCTTGTGATCATCAGAAAACAAGTTAGAACAGCTCCAGGCTGAAGATACCAGTCAATGCACTAATCACTCAGACTTGTCTCCTCATATAGGGTAAAAATTTACTACATATAATACATGAGTTAGGAATTGCTTCAAAACTCTGTCTTGTTCAGTTCTTCTTCTGCAACCCATTCTCTGATTCTTTTGCCTTGAAATCAAATAGTCTAATGAAATTCTGGCCAAGTAACTGTGGGAAGGTCTATTTTAACTGTGCTTGTTAGAAACAAATGAAATAAGCCTTCCAATAGAGGCAGCCTGGCATACTCTCCTTAATGCTGTGGTCCTGAGGGTTCAGTTTGCGTTTTTAAGATGCATTTATTCATTTTCATTACTCAGGTGAAGATAAAAGCAGCCAAACAAGTCAAGAGACAGACTCTGTTCCATCTCCAAACTTTGAACATGTTCCTGATGAGGATGCAGCTGTGCAGGTAATACCTCTGCACACAGCAGTGCCAATGACTTTCAAAGCTAATGTGAGACAAAGGTGGAGACTGTAGGCCAGGCAATGCTTGCTATTGACACTCCTGCACTGTCCTGTGCATGGGCTCAGTCTTTGATCTGCTGTTGTGTGGGATCAGGATGGATGGGGGTGGTTTTCCCATCCAGTTCCATGGGATGAGCCAGCAGGGGGGTGGCAGTGAGAGGAGGAAGAGGATGGGGGCCTGTTTGTGCAGGTCTGCTGCTGAGTGAAAGCATGTGGAAGCACAGCTCTGAGTGGGCTCCTTATAGGTGGGAGAGAGCTTTCCTGGAAGAGGCAGGGCAGGAGCCAGTGCAAGACCTGAGGGTTTGACTGACTGTGCTGGGAGCTGAAACTCTGCTGTTGATGGGAAGGTGGCAGAGCTGAAAGCAGCAGCATGGCTCCAGTTTTCCCCTGTGGGCTGCAGAAGTTAAAGGGCACATGTTCTGTCTATGCCTCTTGTGTTGAGTGAAGCTCAACTTGATAAAAGACCATTACTATGAAATGCAGTGGAGCAACAGAAACCAGCAGAGAATTTACACTGAGAGATTCTGAATGGTTGCGTCAGTATGTGCAAAACTCCTCTGGTTTTCTTCCAGTTGTTCATTTCCGTCTCCACAGTATTCTCTGCATTGATCCTATTTTCTTTAGCATAACGTGTTTTCCACTTTCACCTATTTTCAATACACACCTGTTTTATATAGGAACATTTCTGAAAGATAAATATTTTCTTGCCTTACAGAGGGACTCTCATGGTAATTTAGTTTGTGAATATGTTGCTCTTCAGCAAGAATGTATGTATTTTTAAAGGCCATTTTTATCTAGTGTTTGAGAAACAGATATCCCATGAAATATACTTCCTTGAACTTCTGTGTTTGTCAAAATGTGACAAGGAGAAAGTGCATCTCTGTGCATGTACTTGGATTGCTGTTAGGTAGGAATAATGAAGGAGCTGTTAATTAAAAATGAACTCCTGTATGTGACCACTTGTGTGTTGTTACTGCAGAGCAGTGGAGCCATTACCGTCCCCCGTGCTGAGCTGCTCCCAGGTGATGTCAAGGGTTTCAAAGGCTCAGCAACACTCCTTGAGGCTGAAGAAAAAGGTGCTTTTCGCCCCGTGAACAAAGGAGCTTCCAATGCTTTCTGTATCCGCCTGTTTTTGATCGATGAGAAGTATGAAACCAGGTAAGTTTGGGTGAAGAGTTCCTACTTTCCCAGTTTAGTACTGGTTCTCAGTGCTCCGTTTTTAGGACAAAGCTGGAAGTGGCAGCACACACTGTGGGAGGTTGGATTTTTTTCTGACCTCTTTTTTTTTTTTCCATTTCTTTTACTTTCACTGATATCAGTGAAATTCTCAAGCTCTGCCTGCAACTTCCCCCCTCTGGTGGGACATCTGTGGGGACAGGAAGTTCAGAACTCATTTCTATTGGGAAAATGCTAGTTGAAATTTTGGAAGAAGGCCACTTCTTCCTCTGAAGCAATGTTGATGCCAATGCTGCCTAACTGCAGAAGGAGCTGGGTGTTGCCGTACTGCTCATCTTGTTCCATGGGGCAGTAAAGCACCTGAACTCTGCAGTTAAATGTTGTCCTTTCTGAAGACTCCATCTCTCATCACTGAGAGAATTGATTCAGTTTTCTGGAATCCACTGCTGCAGGAGGGAGACAAAGGCTTTTTGTCTTCAGATGGTTGCTGCTGACTTTGGTCTCTGAGATCCTGGTGCAGTAGGACAGATGTATACATGTGAGTAAGACATCTTGTTGCCAAATTTCTCTGCACCCCTGCAGAATGAATCTGTGCTCAACCACATCAGCAAAAGCCTCTCAGGAGCATTATCCCTTTCTGCTTACAAGTAAGCCCTGCTCTTGTTTATAGAGCCTAGAAAGAAAGATAAACCATGTAGGTACTTACAAAAAGGAGACAGAAAGAGGCTGAGCACACCCCAGGTCTTCCACACTGTTGAACAGATGTGATTTCTGGAGATCCAGGATATCAGTAGCAAGGACTTTATAGATGATGAGTCTGACAACTGCAGTATCTTTTGCAGAAACATCTCTGTGCTTGTGACAGCAGTCACTGGTGACTGCCATCTTCTCAACTCATCTGCTTTAAAGGAGACTTAGGAATAAAATTCATTAAGAATTCAAATCAGAACTTGAAAATGAATTCTGTTTATTAAGCTGTTTCTTGTCTAAGGAGGAGTCCTACCCAAAGACATCAAACACTGAATCTGCTTTAGCTACAGGTATCCTAAGTTACAAAAGCAAAGCAAACACATAGTCTTCTTGGTACATATTTCCCAAGTCATGCTGGTTGGATTCATTAGGAGGAAAGAGAAATGCAGTGCCAGAAGTCTGTGGCGTACTTAGAAACACTGATGCATGTACATGTGACAGAACCATGGCACTGCAGAGAGTCCATTCCAGAACACTGGATTTATGGGCAATCTGGTCTAAAATAAAATCCAAGTAACATAATTATTCCAGAATAAACAATTTTAAAATACTGCTGAGGGAAGGGACTTGCTGTGGAATGACTGAACCAGCAGTTCACAGCAGTGGTCCATACCTACGCTGAGAAATACTCTCCTGTAGACTAGAGTTCTCTGCTCCCAGCATCCTGCTTAGGATATGGATATCTCACTTTTTTGCTCCCTTCTCACATTCTGTCCTTCATCTGCACCATTATTGTTTCTGTTCAGGCTCTCTTCACTCTGTTTATTATTCAGCACTGCAGCTCCATTCTTTTTTCCCCCTGAAGACATCTCCTGAGCAGTTGGGATTCCAAGATGGGTATCTGTGGAGAACACAGCATTCCTTCCTGGAAACTGCTCAGATTAACTCATGCAAGACCCTCTCCTCAAGAGCTGAGGAATCTGTAGATCTTCGTGTTTTCAAGTATTTTGCTTGTGTTTGCTTGATCTACCTGTTTGTGAAAGAAACCTCAGGGAAGTGAGGATGTTGAAAGGGAGGCGTGAGGCAGTCCTGGCTGTGTACTGCAGGAGTTACTGCTGACTTGCACGGGTCCAGACATAGAAATGCAGGCATGATTGCATCTTAGTCCTAGAGGGGAGCTTACCACTAGGGAATTTGTGTTACCTAGTCAGGTTGCTAAATGTTTCCATCTCTTCAATCTGGAGTGGCTTAAATCTTAAACCTCTGTGGCTTGCTAGTGCATGGGAAGTGAGCTGTGGAGGAACCAACCTGCTGGTTCTTCTGCAGACATTTGATACCTTTTTAAGCCCCCTGAAAAATCTCCTACCTCCATTCTTATGTTCCCTGCTGCTGAGGAGGTGCTGGATATGAGAGAGCGGAAAACTCCATTGCAATGGCATTATCCATTCCCCCATTTAGCTATTCTATTAACTAGCTGTACTTATGGACTATAGAGGGGACTTGTGTAATGCCCCAATCCAGATCTGTGCTTACAGCTTTTGTTGAAAGGTTGATTTCAAGCATAAATATTTTTATTAGAAATTATTTCTGGTTTCATTCAGTAATATTATTGGTGAAGTAATTAAACAGAACTACTGGTCTGGAGGAAGGAGGATGTTTATCAACAGTTTTAGGTAGTGTATCTATATTGAGTTTCTTCAACAGATGTTTTGTACAGTGAAAAATATTTTATAACACTTCAGCATCATTTGTATTTGGGTTTAGAGATTACACGTAGGAGAAGCACAAAGAATTTGTCAGATTTCTCATGTCTTTTTAAACTCAAGTGTCACATTTCACTGTCACCATGGAAAAGAGGGTGGAATTACTCTAAACCAGTAGGTGAGAAGTTGAAAGAAGTGTTCAAAACCAATTCAAAGTATTGACATTCCTGTTAGTCTCATCAAGCACATCAGAGACGTTTACCAAGTGAGTAAAGACAGAACTTTTGGTAGTGCATAAGAATATTGTGGGCCATAGCAACAACTGTTTGCAACCTCAGTTAATGCTGACTGTCTGCTAATGCTGCTCTGACAGCCCATGAATGACCTCTGGAAAACCTGGAGTCAACAATGTGAGGGGTTTATTTTTTGCCTTACAGTGAAGAGCCCAATGCTGTGAGATTAGTTCAGACATTCAGGTTTATTCTTGTTACTAGTGATGCTTTAAGCCCTGGAAGTCAGCTGCAGACAGTCTGCAACATCTGCAGCTGATCGGTGAGAAACAATGGACTGATCACTGTGAATAACTGTGCCTTGCACTTATAGGAATGTAAATGCCAACATGAACAGGCTCTGGCTGATGTGTGCTGCATTTAACAGTGTTTTCTCTTGCTTGCAGATCGCTGGATTTCCTGCAGTATGTTTTCAAGCTTTTCCCAGTAAGTACAATTCAGGTTTGCATGCATGTGAATGCGTGGTGGGACAGCAGTGCAGTTGTCATCCAGACTATTTGGATATGATGCCTGAGGAAGTCTGTGACTGACAGGAGTGTGCCATGGCTGAGTTACCCTGAGCTGAGTTACCTTTGTCTGAGTTACCCTGAGGAGTTCAGCTTCCCTCCATGGCTGCTTTGGACTTTCTATGTTGCAATCATCAATCCTTAGTTAATGTTCCATAGGGGCTTTTCTAAGATGCATATTTAGAAAACAAATGTTTCAAGCTCCTTTAAAATCATACATCCACCCAGACTGTACCTAACTTAAAAACAAAACTGGGGGAAATACATTAGAGGAGATGAAGTTAAAGCCTAGAGAACAGCAGTATTAAGGAAATACATGGTATTTACCCATAGCCTAAACAGTGGCACTGAAGGATTATTTTTAGGGCAAGGCTAATGTGTGGCAAATAAGGATGTGAATTTACAGTGCTACAACTATTTAACACTATGCCCTGTGTGCTCCATCTTTAGCTGAGGTACCAGAGTCCACTCTCTGAGGCATTCTTAATGCACACTGCAGGGTATTGTGAAGCCACACTGCGATTTACTGCATGGTAACATCCCTTAAAGCCAGGTCCCAGTGTCCAGAGGTACAGACTTTGCCCTAGAGATCAGCATGTTCAAAACTGCTGCTTCCCACCAAAGAAAGCTCCCAGAGAACGTGAGCAGGGGAGCATTCCAGATCTCTGATTGACCCATTCAGCAGTGCACCTGCCACTCCTTGAGACTAAATGTCATGATGGAATCACCAGGTGTAGTGAGAAAACTTAATCATAGTGTGCTCAAAGAGAAGAAAAGGACTGAAATTCGAACAGCTTTCCATTGGAAAAAAAGCCATAGAATAATCAGCCAGAGTCAACTGATTAAACATCTTCCAGATCTGTGCTGCCTGGGAGTCCCTCAGCATGTGTCACGTGCATGAAGTGTCTTTCTGAATGGGCAGAGTTCTCCAAAATCCCTGTGTGCAGGGAGATTATCTCAAAACATGGATTCAATAAAAAAGGGATGGGAGAGACTCTGGTGAAAGGAGTGCTTGAGCAGTTGAATGGAGAAAGTTAGCATGCCATGAAGATGTCTTTCATCTGAGTCGGGGCAGGAGAAGGGGAATGGCTTTAACTGCCAGAGGGGAGACTGAGATGAGCTCTTGGGCAGAAGTTCTTCCCTGTGAGGGTGCTGAGGCGCTGGCACAGGGTGCCCAGAGAAGCTGTGGCTGCCCCATCCCTGGCGGTGTTCAAGGCCAGGTTGGACACAGGGGCTTGGAGCACTGCTCTAGTGGAAGATTTCCCTGCCTGTGGCAGGGGTGGGATATGGATGAGCTTTAAGGTCGCTTCAACCCAAACCAGTCTGGGATGCCATGGAGTTTCCTGCATTCATTTGCACCTCTGCAGCCTTTCCATTACAGGTCTCTGAGCAATTACAGTGACTGCCGTTCCAATGTGTGGAGATGCATACCAGCAGTGCCAAACCTGGGACAAGCTGGACATTACTGCACATACACAAACTTGCATTCATCAAGTCTACTGTGCAATGCAGAGTCAGTCTGTGCTTATTCTGTTGAGGAAGAATGTTGGGGGAGCTTTGCATAAAAAGGACCATTAGAGAATATCAGGATATTAACGAATAAGTCTTTACTATGGGAGCTAAAGGACCTACTTCTGTGAGCCAACTTAGTGTTGAGCTCATCAGCTCCTTTGTGCTGCCCAGGCATCAAGCCAGCTAGGTAAAGCAATGCTTGGAGTGTACGTGTGTTGTAAGCACTGCATTCAGTTTGGTTTCTTTCTGTCCCCTCAAGGTAAGCTTTTGTGTAAAGCTTCTCCTGAGGTCACTAAGAGCCTTTATTGTCTGAAATTTTCTTCAGGACAAAGACTTTTGTGTCATCCTTGTGCCACGCCATGTACCAGAGTTCCTCCTGATCCAGAGTTTTGTCCGGGCTGTCCCATTCTGCACTTCCAGATTTGACCAGGAGCTTTACGTGTTCCACCGTGCGGGGCTGCTCACGTGAGTCCTGTGCCTTGTGACAGTAGTTGATGGACCCCCCAGCCCAGCACCAGCTGGGTGTTCTCTACTGGTATTCTGCACAGGATGGCAGATCTTACAGCCGGAGTCCCCATAACAGTGTATTGAATAGCCCTGGGCTGTGCCTGGAGCACTCAAGAGCAGAGCTGAGTAACCTAGTCTTTAGCAGCATTACTGCAGTGTCTTGCTGCCTGCTCTGGTGTGAATCCTAAGCCTACTCAGGTGTATCTCCAACAGCACTATATGAGACAATGTGAAAATAGCCTCATATTATTAACTGAAATAAGTAGCGACATGACTTTTAATCAAAGAAAACCTGTGATCATTAAAACTGTAAAAGCAAACACTCTTCTGCCTGCCAGCATTTATATATAGCTTCCTTCAAGGAGAAGCAAGGGCAGTGAGAGGATTCATGAACATTGGTATAGACAAGAAGCTTCTTCAAACTGCCTCATTGTGAACCAAGGCTAATTGAGAAACACAGTGCAGTGTTTGGCCCTGTGGCCTGGGTCAGGTTGTGTGACACTGATACTTGAAAGCCTGGTATAGGTGTCATTTATGCAGTGTAATGCATTTCTGAAACATGCAGAACACAGCATAACCTCATTGTTGAGTTACCTGTTTTATATAATTTATCCCTGGTTTTTTTGAATCATTTATTTCATACCTTTGAATTTCTGAATGCTTTTGTAGCCTGAAATACTGGTGGACGGGGATGCGCAACCACTCCTGTGACTGCTATTGTGTGGTAGGAGTTTTCCAATGCTTTGTTTGTGTAACAAGCCCAGACTGGCCCAGAGACCAGCTAAAACTGTGGCACAGTTGGGGATTTCCCCCCTCCTTTTTTTTAATGTAGCTAAATAGTGCATGGTTTCAGAGCAATACTTCTGCTGTAATTGCATCCTTAAGCACCTTTGCTGCTATACAAATAGCTCATGCAGGGTCTGGCCAGCTCCTTTTGGAGCTGTGCAAAGCTTTTTACCTTGGGATGAAATTGGGCTTCTGTGTGCTCTGTCAGAATCCAGCTGGCTGCAGGGAAAGACACTGGAGTAATTCCTGCTAGTCTCAGCCCAGCTGCTCAGTAATCCACGGGTAGGTTTGGGAGTCACAGTCCTCTTGAGATTTTGGTCAGAATTAAACTTGCTATCAAGGATTTTGTAAAACCCTTACAATTCTGATTGAATTGTGCATCTTCCAAATGATACCAGCCCTTCCATGGGAACGCAACAAAGTCAGTAGTAGCATTTTCCAACCCCCCCTTGCAGCTATGCAGGAAACTAAGGAAAATAGCCTTTCATTGAGGTTCAGGATCAGAAAAGCTATGGAAGAAACCAGCTGAAACCTTTGGGAAGTTTCTGAAGAACAAAGAGCTTGGTGCACAACAGCAGATGCTCTCTTAGCTGAAACCAAAACATGAACAAGTGAAAGATCAATATATTGTACTTGCACCAAGGGCTTTCGACAGGCATGAGAGAGAAAAGGAGGTCACAGAAAATGGACTAAAAGAAAAGCAGGGCTAAGGAGATGGGTATATGAAGACACAAAAGGGCAGAATCAGAAGAGGCACAGGCACAAAATGAGATACTGATTAGTAAAGGTTGTAAAAGGACTAAGAAGAAGTGTTAAGTACACAAAAAGCAAGAGTGCAGCAAATGGAAGTATGGGCCTGCTACTTACCGGTGAAGGAGGAAAAATAACAGATTTCGAGGCACAGGCTGAAATGCTTAATGGCCACTTTGCCTCAATTTTCACTAACAAGCATAATAATAATAGCAGCATCCTGGTCCCTGAGCAGTGTAAGGAACTGCTAATCTAGAATCACTTAATTCTGTGCTAGAAGAGAAATGGGCACAGACCTTGGATGGTCCTTCCTAGTCCTCCATCCTCCCAGTGGATCTAGGGTTTGGGTGTATTTAAAAGAGAGTTTGGTTTTGGAGTGTTCTGGTTTTCATCATTTCAAATACGGTTCACTCTGGCACCGCTCCAGGGCATGGAAGGGGACCCCCCTGTGCTGGGCGCAGTGGGGTGGCAGCAGGGGGCACGTGAACTGTGCAGTGGGTCTCCTGGGTCATCATCCTCATCACTTATTCCATCTTGCAGTGAACTCTGTGGAAGTGTGTAACGAATGTGCAAAGGAAGCCGATACTCACTTCCAAGTTCAGGGTTAGTTTGTAATTTAGCAATCAAATGTGTGCTTTGAGCACTCAGATAATCCAGCTGAAAGTGAGCACAGAGGCGGAGCTGGGATGTTTCCGTAGCACATCAGAGATTTGGTAGCTTTAGAGGTCCTAGTGCTGTTCATTAAAACAGCATTCCACAAAATCAGAGTGTGACTGGGACTTATGCTGACAAATAACACATAGAATTGAAATGGCAAACAGGACCAGGAGTGGCAGTCAGACCACCTGGATCCCAAAGTTTTTGTATGGGGGGAAAGAACTGAATTCTTGAAATGAAGCCGTGATTTCGTTCCTTGAACAGCTAAATGTTTAATCCGTGGGCCTTGTCTAACCAGGAAGGGTCCGTGCCTGTAACAGGCAACATGAGAGAGATCCTCAGCTGCTGGAGACTGTCACTGGGAAGTAATTCTTTTTCATGCTTCGTGGTGGGAAGATGTTTTATAGCAGCGTGTGTGAACTTGAGAAGTGCCGGGATATTCCTGCTGTTGTTCATATGCTGCTGCTGTCCCTACTGCATTGACACTCTTACACTGTGTCACTGGTGTGTCATCACTAAGTGGCAGTCTTATGTTTAGCGGGGGCATTTTGTTTGTGCTTTATGTAAGTTTATGCTTACATGTTGCTGTTTGGAGAACCGAGGCCTAACACAAACATTAGTTGGTTGTTCCTGCTGGAGGAGGATGCTACTGCCTTCCCTTGGTACCATATGCCAGGAAGACACTTGGCTCCGGGTTATTTCTTTCTTTTATTTTCTTTGTTTTCTGTTGTTCTCCCCACACGTGTCACTGTGCAGCCACAGCTGCTGCTTCCATTTTAAATGATTCTTTGGCTCCTTTCTCTGCTGCCTCTGGTCACATGAAGATTGGGTGGTATCTGTGGTTACAATAGTCATTGCTTTATGGAACTGTAGGTGCAGAAAGACTGCATGTTCGGTGACAGTTAAAGCAGCATCTTGAGTTTTCTGAAGTAGCTGTTGTGTGATCTTTCATGTTCTCATACACTAAGCTAACATAGGCACTTGGAACTATAGTCATACAGCAATCAACTCCAGCTTCTAGAAGAGGTGCGTGCAGTGCTTGTGGAAGGCAGGTTGTCACAGTGTGGGAATTGGCTTTCTTTTGTCACAGAGTGGGCTGCTTTTTTTTTTCCCTTTTTTTCTAGATCATTTAATGTAAGAAGCGCAACAAGCAATGACCTGCCTGGTGTCCAGATGCTCACTGAAGGCCTTAGCTTGAATGAAAGGATACTGAATGACTTCAGGATATTTACCCTGGTTCGCAGAGACCCTGTGAGTATTGCTTGCAAAGACACTTACAGGAGAATGGACAAACACTGGTGAAAACTTCCATAAGTTGTTACATGAAACTAGTGAACTTTCTCTATATAGTGTAGAGGTACTCAAGTCAGTACCAACAGTCAGCATAGGCTGTATTCAGCCTGACCTGATGGTTAATCTAACCTGTGGGCTCTACCAGTTCTGGGACAGAAGCAGGCTGGATGCATGCCTTGGCCACCCACAGCCTCCTTTATGTTGTTGCTTTTTCTTGCATGCATATCTGGTTGTGTGATGAGCATGTATTTGTGTCTGTCACATGATGGGGCCTCTTTCTCCTTCCCATGATGTGGATGGGCACATGCCCAGCAAACAGTTCCTTCCCATGATGAGGATGGGTGCATGCCCAGAAGACAGCAGGGAACATCTGCAGTTTTGTTGTGTGATGGAAAATGCTGCATAGACAAAATGCAAGTGCTGTCATTACCACTCATACAGCTACAGGGAAATCCATTTTATACAACCATTGATGGAGAACATATTTTAATTAATATTCTTTCCTAAGACCAGAACTTAACCCAGGATTAAAGTAGTGGCTGAGCTTAAAGCACTGCTGTTAGCTAGATCTTAACTGAACCTTCAGTTCCATAAAGTTCTGCATGGTGCAGAGTCCAGCCACAAACACCATTTAAACATTGTGCCTCGAGTTAGGGCAGAGTGGTTAAACTGGAAGAGTGTGTATACTGGGAGGAAAGTATTTTAACTGTGTGTTGAAATGCAGTCAGGTTAAAGAGTACCAATGAAATAGGGAATGTGCATGTCTTTTGCCTTGCAGGATGGGAACGCAGTGAAGGCTTTTGTAGCAGAAGTTCTGGATCAAATAGTTGGCATTTCTGTCATTAGAGATGAAATGGTAAATCCTGTTTCTGTGTTGTGTGAAAACTGTAATGCTTGGCCCTCAGTGCTACAGGCTGAGTTTCAGGCTTGCCACTATCAGTGTACCTAACAGAATGTCTATGTAAAAGATGCTGCTCCTCTAAACTTTCTTTGTCTTTCCTGACAATGCAGGCTTCATTATTGCCCTCCCCATAGGTGATGACTGGCACACAAAAACTCATCCTGTGATTTGAAGGAAGCTGCTGATGGATTCTGGAAGTGCCTCCTGCCCCTCTTCTTGGTTCTTTGGCAGAAAGCCATTCTGCCTCTAAATAAGTTCATAATCAATCACCTGTTTTGCCCCCTAATTGACAAAGCCAATAAGCAGTTTTGCCATGTGTACTGCAGAGCAGTAGCTGTCCTTCTAGATTTGTTTTCTTACCTTCTCTTCTCCAGCTGTAGGTTTGAAGTGATTCTGAATCACACCCTTCAAAGCAAATAAATGTGCATGTTCCAATGAAGCACAAAAAAGACAATGTAGCACATTAGTCTGGAAAAATAAACCTTCGAGGCTTACTTCCATGGCAGATTTTAGATTGCTCAGCAGCTGTTTGCTCAGTTTTTAACACAGTCACTCCTGGTTTCAAAAATAGCTCTTAATTATATTAAGAGCATTGAGATAAGAGGATATAGCAGTTTCTCTTGAGTGTGTAATGTGCAAGAATGTCAGCTTATCGCTTCGGCCCTTGTTGGAGGGCATTTCATACACAGCTCTTCTGCAGAATTCCCCTTCCTCAGTGTCAGTGTTATGAGGGGATAGTCTGGGCTCCTCTGTCTTGAACTCAGCAGAACAGTTGTGGGGTTTGGGTTAGTTGGTTGTTTTTTCTTTTCCCCTCTCCGAATGTCCATTAATCTGTCTCAGACACTGTAAAAAGGTCAGCTCTGCATTCTCTGTAGGAAAAGTGGGCAAGCTACAAGAGCAGGCTTTCGTACAGTGACAGGGTTTCCAATAGAAGTACGTTCAGTCAGTGCTTTAACTGAGACCAGTGCCCACAGGCACTGCATTTCAGTGTTCAGACTTAGTCTCTTAGTTGATAGGAAGCAACTCACTGGACTTGGTCCAGTAGTGTAAATGGAGCTGTCTTGTCACTGCTGATCTCCACGTGCTTGTTTTCCAGCATATTGAATACATTCGATCACATTACAACATTGAAGCCTTTATTCATTTCAATCACCACCAGCAAGAGGAACACGGACATCTTTGCCACTTTGTCTTAAATCCCATATTTCATCACTATACAAAATACTTTCTAAAGGAGATGCTTCGCTTGGCCCACAAATCTTCTCTTTACTATCCTATTTATCCACAGTATGTGGAAGGCAAGGTAAGGACCAAGTATTTGTATTTCTGATACTAAATATTGTCACCTTTTCTCACTTTATTTTTCTCTTTGCTTCTGTGAGTGGCTGTAAACAGTAATTTTCTTAGCAAACTGCAGCAAATTGTACTTTCTTTACTTCTTGCATGATATCGTCTGCACTCACGGACGTAGCGGTTGCATCGAACGTATGCTCAGTAGATGCTCAGTAGTATTGTGAGTCCAGACGTACTCAGTAGCTTCAGGAAGCATGTGCAGGAGCAGCAGTTTGAAGTGTGCTTGGCCTTGATGTGCTCCAGTCTATGAAGAGAGAGCAGCTCTTCAAGGGGATGGCTCCTGCTGAGCCACGTCACTGCGCAGGTTGAATTCAGAGAGTCTTAGTGCAACTGGCCTCTAACTGATTTACATGCCTTAAGTTAACACACCCAGGATGCTCCCTGGTAGCAGCACCCCAGAGTTATGAATCATTTCTTTGCTACCTCCTTGCTTGTTTCTGGGAGAAATATATGTGCTTCTTACCCACACGGGTTTGTGTGCTGCTGTTGCTTTTTGCCTTGTCATCCCCCTCCATAGATGAGCTATAGTCCCAACAGTCAAGTGTCAGCCCTCTGCTCTCCATTCCCAATAGATGGGTTCTAGGATGAAGTAGCAGGCATGCAGTATTCCTACTCCTGCCTAAGTTAGGGCCCTGCGTCTGAGTTGCAGGCTTTAGTTTGCGTTTGACTTTGTTTCTTGCCCTTGTGTTAGATGTATAGATGAAGAAAGAACCTCATCAACTGAGGAGACCAACATAAGAGTTTTTATTTGATTGTTTTAACTTGCCAGGACATGTGCTGCACCTTCACTTGCAGTGACAAGGCAGAAAGCACATGGTGTATCTTTAACAATGATTTGTATTTCTTCTTGTAGTTTATTAACAGAACCTGATCAAATTGTACTGTCCCATGTACCACCACTCACCTGCATAATGAATTTTGAGTGCTACCAGTATTTCTTTAGGTTCAGGATGAAGTGGAGGGCAGGGAAGGAAAAAGGAAAGATGTCACTGGGAGTAATGTAGCATGAGTAAATGCAAAGGGATACTACTGAAACCACTAAAACACAGAGTTCTGTAAAACCGCTTCAGAAGTGATTTAGGCTCTGGGCTGTGTTTCATCAGAAGCTGGTGGGACCTCAGCACCTCACTGCTGTTGAAAATGTGGCATGTGTTTCAGCAGGGGCCTGCAGAGCCCTGAGTCCCTAATGCTGGGAGAGAAAAGCCATTGCTGAGAACAGCGTCATTTCTGGAAGCAAACTGAAAGATTCTTTCCACATCACTGATGTGTGTGTCTTGTCATCAGTCTCATGTCAGAAAAGGGTAAACAAACATGTCAGCTCATGGTGTGTAGCCTTCTAGAGCAACTGTCTGGTCCAGGCTCCTGCAAGCATTAATGGAGGAAGCTCAGTGCATCCAGGGGGCACTTCATCCATCCATCACTACTGCCTATCTTACCGTGGGAGGAATTGCCCTCTGAGGATGCTCCTCTCTACCTGGGGGCATCTGCAAGGCTGCCTCAAGTAAACACCCAGCTCTGAGATTGTGACTGAAATGACTCCTGTCCTCAGTGGTTGAGGTGTTTTTGAGACGGCCACATTCTGAACACAGGAATTGCCAGGTTAGACATAAGCATATTTTCAGAAGGATGTTTCTTCCTGTGCACTTTTGTGGAGGTTTATGAAGTGTTCTCTTGAGGAACCAATGTCCTTACGTAGCATTAGGTTCTCAGATGCTTAAGAGGCACTTACAAAAATGCAGTTTAATGGCAGTGGATGGAAGAGGAAAGTTAAATCTTACTAATGATTCTAGTTTGGCCTATTTCCAGGCTACAGGGTTCCTTTAAGGTCCTTTAGCTTACCATTGCTTTCTAAGTGGTAAATGTGATATTTTACTCGTTCTCAACATAGTAAGATCAAGTTTTTCATTACTTGTGGCTGGAATGGTACTTCAGTGTAATTTAGTTTGCATTAACACTCATTATCTACTTACAGGAAGACTCATTTATTTTTTGTCCCTTTCATGTTGTAAATTATGACAGAGCCAGTCATGCTGTAATAAATGGAATACAGCTATTCCTAATGATCCATGCTCCTTGCATTAGCATCAGGGGTTTGTTCACCTCAAGTTTCTGCCAGTTGATTAACATTTATCACTTGGATGAAATTGACATTTTGGTCGGTATAGAACCGATATGAATTCATAACCCTCCTTTGCCAATGGAGCAAAGGTTAGAGTAAGCAGATAACACTGCTTAATGGGGTCAAGTCAAGCTGATTCATGATCACTATGGAGCAAAATGTCCTCCTGGGGAAAATACTTGTGCTGAAAAATCCCATAAACCAAACCACTTGTTTATCTGTCATTCCCACAGAGCTGGTAATGTAATTACTCTCATAATTATCTTCATTAGTGTCAGGAATTAGCTGCAATTCATTCCTCTGCTCTGAGTATGTTTGTTTATTTGCTGATTTTTCTCTCAGATTTAGCCAACAGAGCTAAGAATTTTGTATTTGCAAAGCCATACAACAGACATCTGTGATGCACTGCTGACATTCTCTCTGCTGAAATATAGATCGCTGCCTTTCAGTTTCAGACTCCCTGTGCCCATTCCCTGACATCTGCCCTTCATTACATGGTTCCCGTGCGACCAAGACGACAGATTGTCTATCCTCTGGAAGAGCTTGGCATAAATGCTCCATCAGAGCAGGTCTCCAAGGATCAGGTGGGTAACAGAAGCAGCAGCAGGCGGAAGGCATGGTGCCAGCTAGTGCAGGCTTTGGCAGATGGGATGGCATTACCATCCCAGTGTTGATAGGTTGCTTCTTAATTACACTGAACATGGTGTCCATACCCTCACAATCCCAGCCCTGCTTCTATACGGCCGCCACTGCTTCTGAGCTTGAATTTCAAACATGTTATAGGAGCAGCCACTGACCTGGAACATCTGCACACAATTGCTTCCATTTTAGCAGTGGCTTCTCGTGACGATGCTCTCAAACTCCCAACACATTCTAAATGCTCTGACTTACTGTTTTGTCCTTCTTCTGGTAAGTTTATTTAGGTGTCACTGCAAGTGGAAAAAAGATAATGTCATGATGCTGACTACTGCTGTAGAAATTGCTTAAATACATGTTAGTTTTCAATCCCAAAGCCAGATTTCCTCCATGCACAAGAAACCCTCAAAGAGCACTTCAAAATATCAGGAATGATTTAACAGCAAAAGAAAGGGTTGTTGTCTCCACCAAACAGTTCTGATTTGTGTAGGACTTGTGCAGGGTGGAGGTTCTGACCTAAAAGTCTCTCCATTTCCTGTGTTAAATAACTGATGCCTTAATTTGTCTTACATTTTTAAGTAACTAAAGTTTGATATGAAGATGGTTCCTCATGAGTAACCAGCAAAGCTGATATCAGAAAAAACCATTAGTGATGGATACTCTCAGTAGGTAGCTGCAATTTCCAACAGAAATATAATTAGGGAGCTTTGTGTCTGTCTGTGAACTCTGGTTGGCTGCGATGGGCTCCCATATCATATTTTAGAGCTGTCCTTTTCACAGTTAGTCAGTATTTTTTGGCACCCAAAACTCTTTATTAGGCAGCAATTGGCAAAGCAAGATCCAGAACATGGCTGAGGCCATTGGTGTGAGTTTAGCTTTGTTGAGCAGTCTTCCCTCAGCAACCACTCCCCCCCCCCGCCTTCCTCCCTCTTCTCTGCAGGATAAGCTGTCCAACACTGTTCTTTAAACTACATCCTGCTTCATCTTTAAACTGACCTGTTGCTCGCTTGCAAGAGGAGCTCCTCTGCGCGTGTTTGCTGGAGCTGGGAATCAGACTTCCTTTGATGGGGAGATCTGCAAATCTTTTGTGTGCTGAGGTTGAGCCTGAGCCTCTCTGAGTTGCAGGCACTGAGATAATCAGTTCAAATCTTGAAAGTTTAATCAATTTCTAGTTAATAAAACGTCTGAGATTTTCACTAACAAAGTTCTGCTGAAGAGAGGTGAAGGCTGCCCACTGCATGAGAGTTGATGCATATGTGCCAGCATTAATTATAGATTCCTGACAGACTGTGTTCTATCAAAGCTGACATCTGGGGTTGATCCCTAGGTAGTAACTTGAGGATAAAGCCAGTCCACTGCTGCTGCCTGTCGTTTTCTGAAGGACCAAGAATCTGAAACCACATAAAGCTAAATTGACTCCTCTGTTGAGTGAATGAATTGACCTTTGGCCACCATACGTTGCGAAAGCTTTATGAATTGGGAGGTAACCTACCACAGGGGACTGAGTGTGCTTGTAGAAGTAAGAATCTGGTGCTGCTTTTAGATCCTGGATGTTTTGTTAGCTCTGGTAGTAGCAGGCATAAGGTATTTACCCTCTCCCTACTCTGAATTCAGAAAGGAAAACTGATCCCCATGGATAACCTTGCAGTTCCCTGCAAAGTCCTACAGCAGAACTGTAAATAAAATGAGGTGTATTTTATAAAATTAATATGATCAAATTTCAGAAGGCACAAAATGATACTTCTACATTTTGCAATGATCACAAGGCCTGCCTGGGCACTCTGTCAACAGAAGGACACAGTCTGTATTGCAATGAGCAAAATATCCCACCAAGGGATATAACAAGGAGTTATATGTGATAACTGCAAAATGGAAAGGCTGAAAATTGTCACCCTAAAAATACTGTGAGAGAAGGTGAGATGTGTTGGTCACCAAGAAGATGCCAGCAGCCTAGGAAGGGAGGTAACAGAAAGGGAAAACAGTGTTGTAGGAAAGCTTGGAGAGGGAGGAGTGAGGGCAGACAAAGAGGCTGGAGCAGGAAGGAGGAGGGAGCTGTCTGCGCCAAGCACCTGCGTAGCAGTAAGGAGAAAACTTCTGTTGTCTTCTTTGGTACGGTGGGTTTAAGTAGGTGGGCAGGATCCTGCAGGATCTGGAAAGCTTTGGGCAAGCAGTGATTCCAGGCAGTTGAGACCTCTCCTTGTGTCTTTATGATACTCTTTGAGCTTGCCAGGTGTGTAGAAAGCACTTCCTTCAGACATCAGCCCATGGCCCCTTTGCTTCTGAGAGCTGGAGGATGGATTATTATTGTAACTCTTGTTTTAGGCACCCCTGCAGTGGTGGCGCGAGTCTTTCACATGGAGTACATGAACATTTGAAATGCAAGTCAATGTCAGAAGTGCACAATCTTCATTTGATTGACTGTCCTAATCCATTGCTGGAGTCTCTGTCTCTTGTGATGGAGATAATAGTAGCAAAATTCTTTCTTTGATACCCAGAAGATGCCCTATGATATCTGGCCATCAGCATCTGCTTGTTTTTTCAGCTGCCTTCCTCTCATTCCAGCTCTCTCTCCTGTTCTTGCTGCAGAATCCATTTTTCACCAGGAACAGCTCGGGGCAGAGCAGCTCAGCCATTCCGTGCCTAAGCACGGCTCTTGATTTGTACATACATATCTCTGTAGGCTGTTAGTGGCTTAGTATCTCAGAGAGGGTGTGCAGTGGGAGCCTTGGGGCTCCACCACTTTGTGTATCTCTTCAATGCATTCCAGCCTGCCTGGGAGCATGAGGAGATTCACTCATAAGTATTGACCCAGTAGAGATAACTCAGCCAGGAGCCACATGGACTGTTTTCCCCAGTTCTTTCCTCCAAAGCCAGAAGCAAAAGCTGCAATCTGAATCAGAAGGGCTTTGCCCTCAGCTAATTCCCATGTGTTGCCAGTCCAGATGGATCTCAGCTGTGCTGGAGAGGTTTTCCTGCAGGTCTGGATCGGTTGTTGCAGACAGATGAGCACCCAAAATGAAGTCTGTGGTAACTTGTTCTCATTGTCCCTCTGTCAGACCTCTGTTCTACTGCAGTGTCTGGAAAAATCAAAGAGGGGGAAAGCTGTGCACTGCCCTGCCATGGATTCCTGCCTGCTCGCTCCTGCTTCTAGCAGGTACCATGGGCTGTGCTTTGTGGTGCCTAAGAAAGCACAGGTCCTTCTTCCTGTAGGCTCCCTGGGAGCAGTGGCTCTCCATTTCCTAAAGGGCTTCACATCCTTAATGGGCATAGTAGTATTTTCCTGTGACAGTCACTAGTGACCCAGCGTGGTTTTACCCCCCTCCTTGAGATGGCAAATACATTTTGGTGCCGGTTTTGTGTCTGTTCTACAAGACTCTGTCTCCCATTGCTCTGTGGAAGAGGTTGAGGTAAATCGGGCATGGATTGCCAGAGGAGGCACGGAGGGGAGGCGCTGAGCCCCGCTGCCTGACCCGCAGCCCTGCCCATGGCACAGATGCCAACGGTCTCGTTTGCTGTAGCCCAGGAAGTACGAGGCCTGGGAGCCTGCCCATGCTGAGCCGCTGCAGGAGCACCCACCCAGGCTGCCCTGCTGTGGGGCTGAGGACAGCCCTGCAGAGCCCCGGCTGCTGCTGCATCAGTCACTGCTGCAGCTGCTCCGAGTCAGAGGAAAGCTCTCGGGTTTGTATTCCAAGTCAGTAACCGGCTCTGAAGAGCCAATTGGCAGAAGATCCAAAGATTCCAAATCTTAATTCCCACAGTGTTAAAGCAGATTAGATTATGATTGTGTTTTGCACATCTGTCAGTCATTTCAGTCGTGTTATGTTAAAAAACAGTTGGTTACAACAGAGCACTAAATAACTTGTAAAGTGCTGCTGGCCCCGGCAGTGCATGTCAGTATTGGTGGAGTAGAAAACTGCAGATAATGAAATAATTTTTAATGATTTCTTCATAAATAAACAATTGATAAACTTGTTTGCTTTCCCACCATCTGGGAGCATTCTGTTATCCATCTGCTTCATGTAATTATCAATAAAAGGGAAGAATAGGTGATATAATTAACAAGAATAACTGATCCACAGTGAAGAACAAAAATGTCACGCATCTGTTGAATTATTTTCCTGTTTCTGCCCTTTCATTATTATTCAGGCTACCAGGTTTACTTGTGGTTTTGTGTCATGGCTGTGTTCAAGCTGTCAGGTTTTATTGCAGAGTTCAGAACTGGTTTTTCTGCTGTAGCTCATAGGAAGAAAACAGAGCAGTTATTAAGGCATTGCAGAAGCATGTACAGTGCTGTATAAGTTTAATTGGAAAAAAACCCAAACCAACCCACCCGTCAGTTTAGTGCTTCTCGAGTGATGGTGCAGGTGTGTTACAGAGAATCCTTAAATGGGGTCAGAAGCAGGGAGTGAAGGAGGCTGAGCCCAGTGCTGTGTTCCTCGAGTCACTGACTTCAGCTGTGGTCAGGAGCTGAGTGTTGCCAGGGTGGCAGGAGAGATGTCCCCAGATTGACCTGGGGACATCAGCAGCGGGTACTGCCCTCTGTCAGGGGCCAGGGCTGCATCCTGTGTGAGTGGACAGTGCGCTTTCTCAGCAGTCCTGGAGTTAAAACACCCTCCAAAGCAACTGCTGTGGTTCAGCCTTTAACCTCCTACTGGGAATTTGCCTCAAAAGTTGCTTTCCCTGACCACATCGAGGACCTTATCAGGATGAATACTGTTTAGAAGCTGGAGAAAAGACCCTGTACACATGGAATTGAATAATGCTGTGCATGAAAACATGCTGCCTTCTGTTCTGAGCAGGGGCATGAGCTGTGGGAGGTGATATCCTTCTGCTCCTTCATACTTGCATTGCTCTACAGCTTATGGGAGCAGAAGGGTTGTCACTGGAGTGCTGAAGTCTGCTTACCTCCTGTGTAAGGAGTTACTCTAATGGCTCCAGGCTTTTCTCTTCAGAAGATTTTTCCTTTACTGTTTCAAGCAAAACTGTCAATGTCCTCTTTTCCCCTCCAAGCAGTCATGGGGCTCTCACTGTGACCCTGTCAGTGGTGGGTGCTGCTCTGCACACTGGTGGGCTGTGGTCTCCAGCCTCTGCACCATCCAGGAGGGGCCTGCAAATAGGAGACACAGGGAAGAGCTGGTTTATTGTGTGTGTAGTTCTGCACTACTACATGGAACCGTTTGGGCCAGAGCATGAGAGAAGGCTGAAAACCTCGTGGGGGAAATGGAAGCTCAACAGGAAACGGTCAGTGTTAATTTAAGGATCAAGAAATAGGAATACACGCACTGCTGCCTTCATAGATTTCAGTGCCAGTACCGTGTGTTGTTTACTTGATTCCAGGCTCATGCCTGTGGCCTGAAAGCAGTTTAATATCAGTTTTCAAAACGCAAAATGAGAGAAAATGCTAAAACTGTCAAGCATGGTTTTAATCAATGCAGTTGTCTTTAGAGCAATCTCACAACTTGTTCCATTGAAGTCTACATTCATGCATATTCTTTGTATTGCAGAAGCTACTCAATGAGTTTCAATTGGAAGTACTGTCCTGGACTGATCTCTATCAAATGAGCTTTTTTATGTCCTCTGTAAAGCTTCAGGACTTTAAACCCAGAATCAAACATGCCCAGCATGGGTTTCTAAAAGGAAAATAAATGGAGCTACCACGTAAAACTGAAAACCAAGAATCTCAATTGTTTCCAGGCTTGACAGAACCTGGCGTTTGGGGCAGCTTGTTTGAAAAGGAAAAGAAACCAGGTATCTATGAGTGCTTGCATAGGAAACTCTTCTCTGGGTGATCCTGCCTCTCCCAGGAAGCTCTTGAGGCATTTGACACTAGCTTCTGCTAATGAGAAGCTGCCTTAACTCTTCACTTGAACCTGAGGGGCTGTGTGTAGGTGGAACATACCTGACTGCTCTATCCTCAGTGCTTCCTACTGAAACAAACTGAGCAGGGTCTGCAGTGTTTTGGGTCAGCCACCCAGAGTGGGCACAATGCATTACCCTGGCCTACAGCAAGTTGATACACTGACAGTTAACACCTTGCTATGGAGATGGAGGGAAGCAGAGCAAAAGGCAAGGACATTTGCAACCCATGACTGAGTCCCAGCTCATCCAGAGCATGCAGATAGAAAATCTGAGCTCAGCTGCACTTAAATGATAATAAAAACAAGGAGTGGAAACAGGTTTTAAAACAGGGGGAGAGGCTGTGTACAACAGAACAGCCTGTTCTGAACAAGCAGATCTGTTTGCTTCTGACAGGTTGAGAGAAACGGAGGGAGCAAGGTTTTCACCTTAGGCATCCAGAGAGAAGTATCAAGCAGGAGGGCAGGACAGGTACAAGCACTGCTCTGCAGCGCATGCCCTCCTCAAGTGCAGATGTGCGTTAGAGCAAGCTCCCTGCAGCTTCCCAAGCCATGGTTGACTGGGAAGCTTCCGTCCCCCATCCCCATCTCTGGGGCAGGGAATAGCTGTGCTTCTGAGGCGCCTCCTCTCCAGCTGTGCTCCAGCATGAATGCTGACAGGGCACGGAATGACTGAGTGGTGAAGACAAGCCGTTGGTGCTGTTGTATTTTATAGCTGCCTTCAAGCAAAGTGTATTCAGACTGCATAGGAAACCTGTAGTAACAGGAGGCTCTGTTGTGACTCAGTTCTGTGTGAACTCAGAACACTGGAATATACCAAAATGGGCTAAAATTTCTGTGGATGTCCCTGCTTCTTGCAGGAGGGTTGAGCCTTTAACAGTACCTTAGAACCCCAACTGTTCTCTGATTTAAATATGAAAGGTTTTTGGTGTTTGGGGTTTTTTTAATCATTAAGCCTCTGCTAATGATTATAATGATGCTAAGCAGAGAGCCTAGGCCGGATGGGCAGGAGCTCCCTGCTCTTAAATATCAAGAGGCACAGATTAAAGTTAAAACGAACACGTTCCTATGTGTTCCCGTTTGTCTGTGATGATGTTGGTGTCACAAACTCAGGTGTTTTGTGTGCAGTTTGCACTTCACCAGGAGAATAGTATTAATTTTTAAAGAAGTAACTGTTGCTGAAGATGCTGTTTTGTTGGGGCAATGAATTTTTCATGCTTCAATAGTATGTGCGTGGATGAAAATCCATTATTTATTGTACCTTCACTGGGTTGGGAAAGGTGATGGTTTTACAGCACCAGCAGCCATGCAAACACAGCCATTCCAACTGCTGGCTGGTAATAAATTTCCTTACTGTAAATGTCAGTGGGTTGGTGTGTTGCTGCCATTACATCTTGTTTGGAAGGCTCAATATTACACAGTTATGGGAGGCACCAGATGGCATCATTAACAGGAATGCTCCCAGTGTTTACCACTTATGTGCCTGTGTGAAATTAAAAGTAGGGTGACCTGTCTTTATTTTGAAAGCAGGGTGTCAGTCCTGGGCAGGTGTTAATGACATTTGCAGCGAACTAAAATAGTCATTTCTGCCTAAAACCAGGTCAGACTCGTTCAAAAGCTCTTTCAAAGGGTTTTGCTGGATTGACTTTGGAAGTAGCAGAAGTGCAGCTTGGAAGGAGGGCATAGATACGTTTTCCACAGAAACAAATTGTTCCCTCTCACAAAATGGAGAAGCAGAGCTGCTGCCACTAAAATACAACTCTCCAGGAAGCTGCAAATCAATGTCCCCTGTACCCGTGTACTGTGCTTTCCTTACCTCATGTTCATCATCTCCAGTATGAAACCTGATGACGGTTTTTATGGTTTACTTTTTGCAGCTTTTAATTTTATACATCTCTTGGACAATTTAATGAATTCTGCCCATTTAGCAAATGCTCCTTCTGTTGCCATGAGTGTGTGTGCAGAGTAGGTGCAGTGCACAGAGGTGTTTCTGTCCTCTCCCTCTCCAGAGCATACACAGCCCTGTTTGGATATGGGCACTGGAGTAGTTGTGCTGTGTTGTGGCGGTGGTGTGATCCCTCAGAGGGAGCCTTCCTGAGCCAGCACGGGGAGATTTTTCCAGTGATGTCTCCTCAGGGATGTTCAGGTTTTCCGTAGCGGCCTTTGGAGGTGGGCAGGGAGGTGAAGCAGGACTTGCTTAAACCTTAAGGAAGTCCCGTGGTTCACTGTGGAAGCAACAATTGTCTGGAAATGCTGGTGGTATTTTCTGTTACGTACAATTTCGCTATTTATAGGTAATTATTTTATGCAGTCTCAGTGGGCTGTTGAAAGAACTCTTCACCCTTTAGCGTCTGCCTGCTGTAAGTGTATGGGTTACAGTCCTTTTCCAGGGCTGCTGTTAGGGATTTTCTTAACAGATGAGAATTGGTCTCCATAAAGCAGGTTTCTTTATCTCAGCACTAGAGGCAGCCATGGCTTCACCCCTGTAGCTCGAGTGGGTCCCTGTGCCTTCCTGTACATCACTGTCTGCCCCTGAGGGATGGGGAGGCCTCACCTCCAAAAATGACCCCATTCGGAGTTCAGCCATTTGACCTTGTGAGCTGAGCAGCGAAAGTCATGAGGTCTTTATGCAAGTGTCAACTGTCCAGCCCTCTTTGGGCTGGGAATCCAAAAGTGGTGCTAAAAGGAAAAAAGAGCAGTTTCTTTCCAAGGTAGCAGTGGTTCTGCAGAGAAGTTGGATGCGTGTGCCCATGCTCTGCTCTCCTGTGCTGCGTTCTGCAGTGGCACAGGAAAGCCCTGCTTTCACGGGAAGTCTAGCGATTGGTCATGAACATATAAACTGAGATCAGCATTTACCCATATGAAGATCGGTAGAGTAATAATGACTTCATTTTTAAAGGCCTTTGAGGTCTGTGGATGAAAAACTCGATATAGAGGCAAGGTATTACCTGTGCAAATTGGTTTGACAGAGCTGCAGTTGCCGAAGGAGGGGATCTTGACAAAGGTGACAAAATGATGAAGGCTGCACTCTTCATCACAGTTTCTTTCTCCTTTTCCTTCTGTTCCTGGTGTTTGTGTAAATCTGTGAATGCTGGAAACAGCTCCTGAAAACATGTTTACAGACATTCCTAATGAGACTCTTTGGAACGTAGCTACTATTTAGAAAAACAATAATGCAGGCTGGAAAAGCTTCCACTTTTCCATAACTTTTGTTCATATCTCCTTGGTAAACATTGATTCTTCTTTTTTTCCTTGTGATTCAAATGGAGCTTGAAATTAAAACAGCTCTGTTTGTTCACCTCCTTGTTTGCCTGCCACCAACGCTGACCTCAGCACTAACCTCGAGCGGGTTGGTTAGTGTGGTGGTTCTTACAGTAGCAGAGTTCTAGCTGTGTAGATCTTGTCCAGCAGTATCTGTCACTCAGTTTCTCAGTAGCAAATGATGAATGCAGCCAAAAGCCTGTCCTGCAGGTTTAGGATACCCAGGACAAGGCTGGCAGGGTCCCTTGAGTGGTCACTGTTACACCCCATAGCACTGAGGGATCTGTGAAGATGCTGAGTACATAAGGAGTGAGTCTTCCCCATGTTCCCTGTGTGGTATCCTGAGTAGTGTTCCTGAACTTGGTGCCACTCTCATGTATTTAAATGTAGCAAACACTTGACGGTGTTGAGCAGGGTAAGGCCCAAGTCCTCAGTGTGCAATAAAATCAAGTCTAAATCCTGCTGTGTGATGGGGTCTTTGCATGAAGAGCCCCAGCAATGAGAATAAGAGCTCGCTGACACAATGCTGGTGTTTTACTGGGGAGCTCGCTGACACAATGCTGGTGTTTTACTGGGATGCATTTAGTAACACCCAGTTCAGAACACAGCACTGCTCCTTTTCTGTTGGAGTTGAAACCCTCTGTCCAACATGGCTGTTCATCGTTAGGGATTCAGGTTCCATCTTTTCTGTTTCAGTGAAGGTAACGTTTGCTATGAAACATACCTCTGGTAGGAAAATTCCAGTGACTGTTTTTAGAAATCCCACAAATAGCCCAGAGTCAAATGTTTAAACCAGAACTAGGAGGAGCTATGGGTTATCTCCATCTGAGATGTTACGTATACAGCAGTGTATATGGGCATGTGCTACGAGTGTGATGCTTCACATGGGTTGAAGGTGCAGAGGAACAAATGCATGCAAATGGAGTTGCTAAAACCAAATAATGATTTCATGTTATCTTTCCCCATTGGTTACTTAGGGTAGAGGGATGTGAGGGTTTCAATGCTGTCAATCAGTCCTACACTGCATGTGGTGTAGAGATCCATGTAGATACACATGAGATCATAAGTGACAGACGTGCTTTGCACGCAGGGTTTGTGCGTTCAGGGGAGTACCCTGAGACATAGGTAACATTGTTAGTGCGGTGCAGCCTGAAGCCCCCAAAGAGGGTGGCACTGACTGTCCACATGAGACCTGTCCACTGTGGCCTAGTGAAGAAGAGAGGAGGTGATGGGATGGGGGGGGGGTGAGGCGGTCGGATACCGGGGCAGGAAGGGGGGACAGCATCTCTTTGATAACCAAAGAACA
The DNA here is from genome assembly GCA_024733675.1 of Psilopsiagon aymara. Lineage (NCBI taxonomy): Eukaryota > Metazoa > Chordata > Aves > Psittaciformes > Psittacidae > Psilopsiagon > Psilopsiagon aymara. Next base: position 5,251 of record JANRGW010030958.1, on the reverse strand, counting down.
TGCCTTCTTTTCCTGAGGTACGTGCACCTCTCTGACAACAGCTTCAGTGCTTTTTTTGCCTTGCGTTAGTTACTGATTGCTGGTTTGTTTAATGAATTGGGTAGGAAATAAACAGGTTAGAGCTGGTGACTGACCTATCAATTATGATGTGTGATTGCTCCTCCGGGGAACATACGCAGTCATTTGTCCTGACATTTTGCTAAAATAAGGTGGTATTATGGGACCAATCCACCTAATTCCTTACTCCCTGGGGCTGTTTAGTGTACTTAGCCGTTAGAAAGGTGGTTTCTGAGGCCTGACAGCTGTTGGTGTTGGGGCCATTGTGTGGTGAACAAAACCGTTAGATCCTGCTCATGTGCTGCCTTTGTACCCTCGATACAGAAGCCATTTCACAAATGAGGCACAACTCTTGCCTCAGAAATGGTGTTGCTGCTTTGTGCTTCATCACTGGGGTACATGTGGAAAACAAACCCCGCACAGCCTGCGGGGGGGGGGGACGACGACACTTGAATCTGGCACTGCTGCAAGCCCATGGAGTTGATCCCATTAGCTGCTGCCATTCCTGTCATTTTGGCTGATGAGGTACATAGCAAGTAGCATCTCTTCACGTTCTTTTTACCTTCTTTTACGGTGGTTAAAGCCACATTTCAGCAGACACATCACCGATGACGTTCTGCCCGAAGGCTTGGCTTGGCTTTGCTGGAAAGCTGCAAGCCCGTGTGCAGCAGAGAACCCTGTGGGAGCTCTCGTCTGCGGGTCCCAACCCCAGGACCGGGCCCTGCAGCAGCGTCCTCGGTGCCTGTCTGTGGGACCCCGAGGCCCCGCGCCCCCGCAGAGCAGTGTCAGAGGCGTACATGGGGCAGAGCTGCTTCCCGTGCCACCGAAACGCGTCCAGGCCTTATTTAAATGGGGGCGGGCAGTCGGTTCTTCCCACTCTGTCGCATCTTTCCAGCGATGCATGTTCTCAGTGAGACAGAAAAGGGTTTCCAGTTTCGGAAGTGTGGAAATGGCGTGGATCTGTTGTCATTCATGGCCTAACCCCGGTTACCAGCAGACCCCGCAGCGGCAGTTTAGCCCCGCTGGACAGCGCTGGCTTTGGAGCAGGCGCTAAGGCCGGCGCACGGGGGTGCGTTTAGGACTCAGGCAGCCCCGCAGCGGCTCCGGGCGCAGCCCTGGCTCGGGGCCGGGCACTGGGGTGTCCTCGGGAGCCTTCCCGGTGAGGAGCAGTGCCGGGCTCACCGCTGGGTGTCAGCCTTGCGCTGCGGTGACCCGCTGCCGGGGGAGCGTTTATCTGGCGGTCAAAAATAGCGCTGCCTCCGCGGAGGTGGCATTTACCTCTGCACATCTGAGGTGAGCTGCTGCACAGCTGCGGCGGCTTGCAGGTAACCGGTCCACAGACCTTCCTTAGGAACCGTGCAGCCCACCACTGCGGCGGCAGGCGGCTCGCCAGCTCCTGCCCGGAGGCTGTGCTGGAGCCCCGGCTGTGGGTCTCCGCCGTGGTGAGTGCATGGTACAAAAGGTCCGCGGGGATCCCAACGTGCTACGTGCTTCTTGAGGAGGCCAGTGCAATTGCCATAGCTTTAAAATAGAATGGTTGTTCTTTATATATTGAGTTACTCTGACAACTAATATATAGACGATATATTTCTACTGTAATCTCATAGGAGGAATTTAGAGGAGTTAATTTTATTAACCCCTTCTCCTGTTTGTAACCTGCTAGAAGAGAGCCTGATGGAAGTCTTGGAGTGCTTCCTGCCTCAGTGACACAGCAGTGCTGTGTAGGAGAAGTGCCTGACAAATAACAGAGGCAGCTGCACTTTGTCTCTTCAGTGCATTTCTGAATGCGCAATTATGCGTCCTGTGAAGTGGGAGCGTGCATAACCCAAAGCCGTCGGAACCGTGCCAAGTGGGTTGTGCTGCAAGGTGGGAAGTGTTTTCCTGTCTGTCATAAGACATTTGAGGATCAAATATAGCTCAGGGCAGAAAACACTTGTCAAACACAACATTATCTCTTGTCCCTTGTGTATTCGTTGTGAGAACCTATGTTAGCTGCTGAGACCTAGAGACACCAGGTAAACAAATACGTGGAATTTGTTGCCTGAGCCAGTGTCTGTGTTAAGAAGAACAGAAACTGAAGCTGGTAATTAAAAACTTCATAGTCAGATTTTTGGCCCGAGTGCTGATCTCGGTGCCTTGAGATACACATTGACTTGGTGTCAGCCTGGTTTTCGGTCTGGCTGCTCTGTATTTAAGAAAAGAGAAGGTTAACCCTATTGCTTTGGAAGAGTTTTCAGTGAAACACATGAAGACACTGCAAGATAGAAGTTCCTCCTCAGAAGTAAAGCAATTTCCCTGACTAAAGCAGCAAGAGTACAAGCTGCTCTGGAAGGTATAGAAATGGCTTTGTAAATATACTCCCCAGGTGTCAGCTAATGGTAGTAAATGACAGCAGAGGCGGTGTTTCTCCTCACTTACAAGGACCCTATAGCATCTTTTCCAGGAGGAGCCAGACCATTAAGCTCTGCTAATTTTCTGTGACCTATTAAGCATGCACATATTTCAACATTGTGGTGCCATTTATCTGCTGTTTATCTTGTGCTGTGCACTGAAAACCCATAGCGTTAGTCAGGTCAGTGAGCCATGGTAAGCAGTGTGAATGCAAGGTGAGGCATGGCTCATGGTTTAAGGATTCTCAGCAGGCTTTGGCTGGGTTCCTTTAATGCATTTCTATGTCATTGTCCATATTTTTTCACAGGTGAGCTATTCTCTGAACCACACAAACCGAAAGCTAGTGCTGAAATCCAAAGTGTCTGTCAACACCAGAATTGTGGTGGTTGGTGCGTCCGATGTTGGAATCTCTTTTCTGGAAACACTCGTTTTTTGGTAAGTTTTCTATTTTATTTCTTTTATTGAGAAGAATGTGTTGCCTTTTGGTTGAAGGGCTTCCTGCATCCGTTCAGGACCATGGTTTGAGTCTGTCTGCGTGTGCTAGTTGGTAAACGGCTGAGTGTCTGCAGATGTGCTGCATCCTGGTAGGCTCTGGAACTCGGAAGTGCTGACAGAGCTGCTCGTAGATCCACAAGGCGAAGGCAAGCTGAATTTCCATATACTTCAAATCTCTTGACAGTTGTTCTTGCACAGAAATATTAGAGGTGGAGGTTAAATCCATGGCCCTCACATGTGCTCCAAAGCACATGAGGATCTTTAAAGCCAGTTGTGCTCAGTGGGATCACAGATCACTGTCTGAATCCCTCCCATCTTTTCTCTTGTTATGATGTGTGTTTTCAGAGCTGTGTATGATGGAAGTGTATGAGTGTATGATGAAAGCTCACTGAGTTTTAACCCCACTGTGCTGCTTTTGACTGTAATGACACCTTTTGATACCTTTGATTCCAACGGTCTTTTCATGTTTGAGATTGCTCAGTAGCCAAGGATTGCCCTTTTAGGCCCTTGTGCTGGTTTTGCTGTAGACCCTGGGGCGATGGAAAGGGCTAGCAGAGGACGTGGTCTCCAGTAGTCTGGGCCTACTCCTTGGCCCACCAAGAGCACAGGCCACCAGCACACGTTAAAGGATTCATCAGCAGTAAAACTGCAAATCAGATTGCTGTGGTGACCTTGACTTCTCCAAACTGGAGTAAATGAACAGTCTGAACTGGTTGAGAAGGGGAATAAATGTATACAACTTCTTATACCTTCCATTGTCTGACTGTCCTGGATTCAGCTGTAGCAGTCATGGGTGTTACAGGCGTTGTTCCCAGGCTGAAAGTCAAAAACACAGCACTACACCAGCTACTAAGAAGGAGAAAAATGACTGCTACTGCTGACCCCAGGACCCTGAGCCAGGGCAGAGTTCTGTTTCACAGACTTCCCACAGTTAGGACAAGGTGCCCCCTCCCTGGTATCTGCCTGCTTGCATTTCCCAGCCATAGCTATCCCTAGCTGTTGTGGGGGCTGTGGGGAAATCAAGCTGTATGTGAGAATCCAAGTCCTTCGGTGCGGTTGTTGTTTTCCTCATAAACGAAACATACATCCTAGAAATGTCTGGAAGGACTTGCAGGATGAACGTGGCGTTCAGACTGTGATCGCCGGTGCAGCCGGGGAGGCTGGCAGGGAGCTGACAGTTCTGCCTGTTTCTGTCGCTTCAGTCAAGAGTTTGTATTTCTAAAGCAGCCATGAATAACATCACAAATTAAAATATCAATATGGCAGGAGAAGCAGGAGCTGAAGTGCTTTGTGGATGTTATTATAGTGCTGGAGCAGGGAAGGAAAAATACCAGCTGCTGCTCTTTTTCCTTACATTCTGACTGCCTGCAGAGCATCCCTCTTGGGGTAAAATCCCTTTCCTCTCATCCTCGTGTGCCACTCAAAACTCAGTTAAGAATGCACTTTACAGCTATCAGCCATGTTCCTGTTGCTCACCCCTTGCTGTATTACTGCGCTTTTAGGATGAAGTACTGTGAGGGAAACCAAAGCACATTGATGCTCTGACTGTGTTGGCCAGAAGCTGGGTCCCTGCAGTGAGCAGGGCATGAGAGCCTGTCTGCTCTCAGGGAGAGGCTGAGCTTGCTCTCAGACCCAAGAAGCAAAGAGGCAGCACTTAGTGCAGAATGCTCCAGCACTGATACTCATATATGTATGGACTTCAGAAAGAGGATGTTTTAATTTTCACATCAGCAGCAGATCAAGTCTCCTGATCAATGTGAAGGCCTTTTAATATAATTTGGTTTAATTTACTCATATTTTTCTAGTGTTTGCAGAGGTTACATACACTAAAAATAGCCAGATTGAATTAATTTGTGAGCCCCTAATCCTGAAAAAGAGGAAGTAGTTTTCTCCTCATTATTCTTCATACTTAATTATTTTACATGCTCAGTCACCATGGAAACACACAATGTAATTCACTTTCGAACAGAACAATTATTAGAACTACATGTTACAAGTGTTTTCAACTTTTTTGAGACTGAAGAAATCCATTTTCCATTGAACAGGGATCATCCCGAGCATTGCCTCTCAGCAGCCTCTGCTCCTGCTGTGCCAGGCAGGGCCCTGCAGGGTGTCTGCTGCAGCGCTGGGGAGGGCCACCCTGTCCCATGCTGCCAGGGGCACCCCTGCTTATCCACCTGCACTGAACACGAGCCTGACAGTGCCTGCTGCAGGGGTGTGTGTGGTGTGTGGTGGCACTGGCACAGGGTGCCCAGAGAAGCTGTGGCTGCCCCATCCCTGCAGTGCTCAAGGCCAGGTTGGACACAGG
>JANRGW010030957.1:3802-49237 GCA_024733675.1 Psilopsiagon aymara | reverse complement strand
GGAGCGCGGCCGTCGCCAACAGCAGCGAGAATGCGGCGGGGAGCGGCCCGGAGCGCGGCATCCTTCGGTCCGCGGCCAGGGAGGGGAGGCAGGAGGAGGAGGAGGAGGAAGGGGGCGGCGGGGTGAGGCGGGCGGCGGCGGGCGCAGAGCGGCTCCGGCTCCGTCCTTCTCCGCCGACCTCCTACCGCAGCGCAGCGCCAGCTCTCGCGACGCCGCTGCCACCTCTCGCGAGATTTGGTCTGCCACTCCCCAGCCCTCGCGGCCCCGCCTTCACCTTCCGCTGGGCGGGACGCGGTGGGTTGGCCGGCGGGGCGGGGTGAGGTTTGTGGGGTCGGCTCCTCCGTGGGGCTTGGTGGGCCTTCTCCATGTCCCAGTAAACGAGTGCAGACTGTGTCTGCATTCCCGCGGACCGAACGTAACTGATGGGAGCAGTCCGGTGAACGAGGCGAGACCCGGCGCCGCAGCGGGAGTCAAAGGCTCGGAGCCATGAGAGGACTCGCGGGGAGCGCCGGCCCACCAGGCCCTCGCTTCCCCCTTGGGGCAGCTATGCATGACAAAGTTGTAGTATTAAAGTCTGGTGCTTTGTAACCGTTTCAGTTATTAGTTCCTGAATCAAAAAACTCAAGTTTTCATTCAAGAAAGTTACTGCTCACTTTGGCACTCAACCCATATGTAACAAATGAGCATGCCATGCCACAGATGGGAAGGAAACTGAGCAGAGTAGGTGGTGTAGCTGGATGTTTGCATAGACTTTCATCTGTTGGTGTTTGAAATACACAAGTTAGTTAATGCAGAAACAGAAACTTTCACCTTCATGCAAACCATTCTGTGAGTCTATGAAACTCACCACTGTCGGCATCCATCTTCCACCAAATAACTCAGATGCAGCCAAGTAGCACATACAGACCTCTACAACCAGCCGGATACATGGTACAAAATCACATGCTGTAGCACATTTAGAGGCATATTGAGGTACATATTAAAGCTGTATTGGTCCATCCAGAAAGCTGAGCATCTCCTAGTCATGAAATTATGTCACATGCCTAAAAATGTTCAGGTTCTGGGATTCTGCAAAAGGAAAATTATATCATAATGGAGATCATGTCACTATATACACAGTTGGGCTGCTTTCTTACTGTCCTTTTTATTCTTTTCTCAGAGATGTATTTGTGAAAAATAGGAACTTTTGGCTTCTCAGATCCATCTGGAGTTTGTTTCCTTCCTAAAGTTCCTGCTGCTGCTGGTAAATTACTGAGTGCCACAGCAGCCAAGCAATCTCACAAATTTAGACACTGTGGATAATACCAGAGGAAAATTATATCCCTGATAATAAATATTTTTAGCAATAATAGGAGGAGAAAAACTCATGAAATAAATATCTTTTCTCTCTCAGCAAAGCCCCTTGAATATCAGAAGATTTTAATTAACGACTGTCAACCCAGATTAGCTGCAGCCTTGCCTACTGTGCCCCTGCCGGAAGCCAGCATGAACGCAAGAAATCCTGCAGGAAGCAGTTTGAAAATACCTGCCCATTAAAAAGTCTCTTCTTAGCTCACATCGGTAAAGACTAATGTAGTCCTGATCCATAAGGACTTAAGTTTTACGTCCCTTGCAAAATCTTAGGTGTTTTGCTTGTGTTAAGCATTCTAAGCCTTTTCTGGGAGTCCCGCGCAAGTTTGGAGTTTTTCACTCTGTGAGCAGCAGAGGGCCCCAGTGAGAGTTTGACGCGGCTGCTGTGCCAAAAACTTCATTTAACGCCATACTGAAGGAGGGAGCGTGTTTTATCTTCGTATAAGGTGAGATTAGTGCTGATGAAAAAAAAAAAAATGGGTTCCCACTCCTGAAGACTGAAGTCCTTCGCCTCCCACTCATGCAAGCTTTCTTCTACAATACCCTTTAAATATTTCAAACATTCTGTAGGTTCATTTTCTACCAGCCAAAATGTAAGTCATTTTCTGCCTCTGTAAGATCTTTGTCCTTTCTGTTTGCAAGAAGGTTTAAGCTTTTTTTCACCAACAATATTCAGTGTGCTGAATGAATAACCTGTAACTCAGTTCACTGAGGCTAACAAAATAATAATCTTGCATTAATCGTCTGAAGCCTGAGAGGAAGAGCTGATCAATTAAAAAAATGTATTGACTAAACCCCATTCTCTGCAGTATTTTGCATTTTTGTTAAAGGGAGGAAAGGATCTGTTTGCCATTTCATCTATTCTCATATCTCATACCTTCTATTTTCACTCCTAAGTATGACAAAAAGTGATGAATCAGGATGTCTGTTAGCCCACACCAACCAATTCCCTTCCTGCTGTGTCTGCAGAAACCCCAAATACAAGCCACCCATGTGTGTGCATGTTTGACAACCAGTTGTTGAGGTTTAAAAGAGAGGAACTGTTCTCATTTTCTTCAAAATTAGAATTTTATTATATATCTATTTTTTTTCTATGCTTATACAACATTCAGAAGAATGCAAATGGCCTGTACAAATCCATTCTGGCATGTGAGGGAATCCCACTCTGCTCCCACAAATGCTGAACATCACAGCAGGGAATGTACTAGAGCAAGCTGATGACACATCACCTTACTTCCACAAGAGATGATCCTCTTCTATAAATATAATGTTTTGAAGCAGATGCTTAAGTGTCATGTGACAGAAAAGCCAGAAACTCTCTGGCTTTTTGGTCATAGCAAAAGCATCTGGGTACTGAGCCTCCCAAGGCTCAGCCCATGTGGGAAATATTTTCAGCTAGAGGCACAAAGTTTAATCCCTTGGTTTTATCAGCTGCTGAGAGCATCCTCAGCTCCCTGGCATTTCAGCTGGAATTGCTCCTCTTAAAATCAAGTCTAAGAGCACTGATTGAATCTCTCCAGAAGTTTGAAAACGCACATAGCTTGGGACAAAACACAAGCAGAGGACGACTTCTTTGGTTTTGGACTGTCCAAGAAAAGGCATAAACTATGCATTCAACCTGAAAATTTGCACACGGATCTTTGGAGATGAAGTCGCAGGGATACTAGATAGAAGGAGAAACGAAGGACTTCGAAATGGATTAGCCTTATAAGGTGATAGCAAGCGGATACTGCTTTTTCTTTCTGCGCCAGTCCAAATGCATTTGGCTACACAGGTGATGAACACGAGGGGGCACCCAAGGAAAAGGAAATCGTCGAGGAGCTGCAATGTTCCTGCAGATTAGGCTGACTAATTATTTCCTGACTTTACTTTCATGACGTTCACCAATAAATAGTCATTTAAAAAGCTTTGGGAGGAACATTTTTAGAAGAAAAGGTCTTGGCATCTATTAAATCATGTAGTAAACCTGCTTAGCAAACACTTGACCTTATCTCTGTGGAGTCACATCCCTGCTGTTCAGAGACAGCACTTTGCAGCTGAGCCTCGATCCTTGGGTAAGTGGCAGAGACCCCATGGCTTTCCCAGTTACCTTGCCAGGGTCTGTGCCTGGTACGATTCTTAATACATGAGGACTGCAGAAAGCACACACACTGTAGCTTAGAAAATCCACCAAGAAAGCCCAAGGATATTGAATACAAAGATGCAGAAGCCACCACTAGTTGGGGAGGTATCTCATCAGCAAATCCGTGGGACCTCTGAGCAGCTATTCTGTTCTGAACATCTCCCCCAGCCAGCACACCACTTGAAGATGCACAGCTGATCAGTGAGTGCTTTTAGGTAGGATGTAAACAAGGTAAAAATAGATATACCTTCCTAGTTGCTAGAAATCTGCAACTTAAGGATTTCATAAGCTGAAGGCTCATACACACTAGCAGACTTTTTGTCTGTATGTTTAAACAGTTTTTGATCTGTGTATGCTTTCAGGATCCACAACACCCAGTGGTTTGGGGTATATCACAATTCAGTTGGGTAGCAAGTGAAAAAGATTTAAAAAGGCCTGTACATTTCAGTTGGCAATTCTGAGTTCTTGGGCTATAAAGAGTGGTGAATAGCTGTTCCCTTCACATTTCTTTCATGTCAGTTTGGAGTTTTTACGCCTGCTTTACAGCTTCACTCAATCGCAGTCACTTCACAAGAGCAATTCTTCCTTCAGATAAGTAATGCAATGGATGCAAAAATAATCTGTTCAGGAAAGTCATTTAAGCACTGGTTATATTCTGCGGCAAATAACATCCCCCATCACTTGGGGATGTAAGCACAGGAGAATATTCCTGTTAAAACACAACTCCTTTTGTCTGCACCTCTGGTTGGTTCAAACATTAATGAACTCATCACCATCAGAAAAACTTTGTCAGCTAACTGCCTATTTAGGCAACAGTCTGGGTACTTAGAATTGAACTGAAATGAGAAAAAGCCTGGTTACAAGTGCCATTTTTTATGTGCACGCTTGATGAGTGAATACTTTCGAATAAACGCATCTTCTATATAGACTGAAGATAAGGCTTTCACTAGATGTTAATGTTCACATGCAAGAGAAGAAAACAGGGACATTACACTGTATGGATCTGCACACTTAAATGCAGAACACACATCTTGCTGACAGTACCAACTCTTTTTTTCCAGATTTGGAACTACAAGCCAGAAATTCAGACCAGTGAGTGGGAAGCTGTAGAAGCGATTCAAAAAAGTAAGTATGAGTCTCCTTTAGTTTGGAACAATAAGTTTTAAAAAGGAGTTGCACAATGGTGGATTATCCACTTAGCATCAAGCTAAATTCATTGCAGTCAAAAAATAATGCTGTAAAGTATATAAAGTACATAAGATAGTGCTGGCCGTTTACAAATTATACCTAACATGTCATAAAGAGGATTGGGAGAAAAGATAGACTCTTAAACAAGAGTTGCCTAGCTACATTAGAACAAGATATTAAAAATCCTGCTGTCACCAGATGATATTAATGGTCCATACTCTTTATTGGCATTTCATAGGCAGAAGTCTGCCATAATCAGAATGACTGTGTTGGCATCAAAGAAGAATATGCCAGTCAAGTGTTATTTAAGACCTCAAAACATCTGTGTGTCAACATAGACTCAGAAGTGGGTATTTATGTATGGTAATGGCCCAACTCTTTTGGCCATCAGGGACTCCCTCCAGACTGAAACCTGTGGAGATAAAAGGGAACATTGCTGCAGCCAGATACAACCCTTTGCCTTTGCCAGTGCAGGAGAAAGGCTGGAAGCAGAGAAAGGAACAGTGTCCTCCTTACACAACCCGTTAACACTAGGAAAAGGTATCGTAGAGCAAAGCAGCTTGGGTAAGTAAGGGTTGGCCTGTGGGTGAGGCCAGTTCTCTCCTGCTTGGGTTGTAAAAGACATCAAAGAATTGTCCTTGCAATGAGCTGTGTGTCACTGCCTGCTCTTCTTCTGAGGTCCAGTGCCTCAAGTATGCCAAAGTTAACCCGGTACTAAAGCAACCATCAGTTAGTACTACAAGTTCTTGTTCACTTTTCAAAGCTAAATAGAAACCAGCAAAATAGAAACAACACTAACAAAGTCACAGTATAATCCTTTCCTGTCACTGGAGAATTTTCAAGAGTTTGGCAGATTTCCTAGTTTGAATTAGTTGAATAAATTAGATGACTAACATTTTTCCGAGGGCAGCCATAAAAAATGCTTGGAGTAAATCAAGCTGTTTCATACCAGTAATTTGAGTTAGCCTAAATCAAGAAAGAGAAGAAAAGCACTCAATTTAAATATTTTCTTTAAATGAGAAGTTTTCAAAAGGGTAAATCCTCCACAGTTTTTAACATGAGACATTTAGAATCAGTTTAGGTCTCAGTGAGTGCATCATTTATTTATTTTTATTTTGTTAAAAAAAAGTTCAAGAGAAAAATTCTAGTGCTGTGCATGCCACATCTTTTCTTCACTACTCTCACCCCAAGATAGAAAGTTTCTTCCACACCTCCAGAAGCAAATTAGGATCCATCCCTAAAGGATTAAAGGTTGACAACATCTCTTCAGACAAAAAGGACACATCATTAGTGCAAGGGGGGAATGCTGTCATCTTGGCCATGCCAATCTCTGCTTTTTCTCTCTTCTGTATTTTACAGTGCACCCTCTTAAATGGGAACTGGGAGCTACAGCTGTGATGGTCTGAGTGAGGGATGAGTCTGGAAATTAGCACCACCCTGAGAAGATCAATTATAGAATCATAGAATCGTTAGGGTTGGAAAGGACCTTAAGATCATCTAATTCCAACCCCCTTGCCATAGGCAGGAACACCTCACATAAATCATGCCACCCAAGGCTCTCTCCAACCTGGCCTTGAACACTGCCAGCGATGGAGCATTCACAGCTTCCCTGGGCAACCCATTCCAGTGCCTCACCACCCTTACAGTAAAGAATTTCTTCCTCATATCCAATCTAAACTCCCCCTGTTTGAGTTTGAACCTGTTACCCCTTGTCCCTAATGAAGAGTTCCTCCCCAGCATCCTTATAGGCCCCCTTCAGATACTGGAAGGCTGCTATGAGTTCTCCACGCAGCCTTTTAGTTCACATCTCTTGGTTCACATCTCTTAGCTCTCTGTTTCAAGGCACTGCAGATTCAGACTGTCACCTGTCACCATTAAAATCACAATTTTTAGTTGTTCTTCCCCATCTCATGTGATAAGCATGTATTTTTTTCAGCAAATTAAAATTGGGAATCTGATATAACAATATGCCAGTAAGATTTGGAGCCTTTGGCTTGCCCTTCCATTGTCTGTGCTTCAATTGGTCAGCTCACACCAAGATTATAAAAAACCTGACCCAGGAGTTTACAGTCTGAAGCCCAAATTGAACAGAACAGTCAGCAGGTTATGTATTCCACCAAACAATGAGGTCTTCAGTCCCTTTTTGAACTAGTTTTCATTACATGGGTTATGTTTGTAGCATATCACCGAGAATGACACAAACACGTTTTTGAAATGAGTACAGTAAACAACAGTGGTGTCAATGGTGCAAGTTGTTAGTAGAAGTTGTTATTGATAGCAGCATAGGAAGTATTTCAGAGACCTCTAAGCATGTTAAATTCCACACCTATATGCATGCAGCATTTCAGAAAATGTTTAACTTAACTACCATATGATCTCCTTTGGAAGAAAAAGCTAGAAGAGGGTGTTCATGTTTCACCTATGATATTTTACATATATAGAGCCCCTCCTGAAAGGGGCAATTCCATTGAATAGAGATTATGTCCAAAAAAGAATAAAATCATAGTGTTGGCATTTGTAACAAATATCCTGTCTTTCCTTCACAGTGTATCTCATGCTAAGCAGTAACAGTAGAACTTTTTTCCTAATAAAGCTTTAGAGCTACTACTGTGATTTCTCACTCGTGCTACAGGAATACTATCCAGATGACCAAACATTTTGTAATGAAACAAGCCGCAACAAATATCCAGCTGAAACAGCAGTTTAGTGGGCTCACAGCAAAACCAAACTATTTTTATGGCATATAAAATTATGAAGAGCCTTTCCCAATATATACTATGACTAATAATCATCAGCCTGTACAACAATGACATTTTAGCCACTCCCTCTGTGGTCGCCTTTCATTTGCAACCATCATGTCTGCTGAAAACAGTGAAATTGCAGATAAAAAGTGAGATTTTATCAGCTTTCCCATGCAGAACCAGGTTAGGAAAGATGAGAAAGAAACTTCTTGTCATATTTTAAGGAATGAATGAGCAACTAATAAACATTCTAATGTAATGAGTGCATATAACCTGCTAACGAATTTTCTTCTGAATAACAACTGAAAGGTTGCTGTGGAATTTTTGTTTGGGTTTGGTTTTGTGGGGTTTTTTTTCAAAGAGTATATTATTGGAGTAATGAATAAAAATTGAATGATGTCCACACAAAATTTGAGCTGGGAAATCACAAGGCAAATGTTCTTTTTCCAGTCCAGAAATAAAATTCTGACCTGCTGATTTAGGTTCCCTCCAAGTCATTTTTCACTCAGTTGTAATACAAACAGCATTGGCCTGGGTTGCAGTTCTCTTACAAGACAGATGAACTTTTAACAGCATTGCTGAAATCCTGCAAGTCCCAGAGAGACAGCCAGGCTAGGGAGTTAGCCTGGGTCATTCACTTATCCAATTCTACTAAGTATCTCATACATTGTTTTCAACCTGTTATTTGCCACAGGACCATGATCCATCAGATTCTCCCACTGTCCACAACACTGTCACTTTGGCCCTTCACTATCACATAATACTACCTGTGCTGGAAGAGGTTACTGAGAGACCCAAATGACAAGAATTAGCCAACACTGAAGGAGGTCTGGAAGAGCAGCATAGCATTTGTCAGGATGTTAGCAGATACAGCACTCTCCAACTGTGGAGTCTTCTGGGGTAAACTTCATCAGAATGAGAATCTTAATGTCAAAGAATGATTACTGCTGGGTTCTTCCAGCCCAGCAGGCCAGAACAGGTAAATACCTCATATCTCAGCATTCCAGCAACTATTAGAAATACCCACAGGTTTCAATCATGCTTGATAATTAAAATTAAGGAAGGGAGTTTCAGGTATTGTGTTAATTCACAGATGCTAAAGGAATATGACCTTCCTCAGAGGCAAAGTCTGGCATGACAGCCAATTTTTTCCATGACACATACTAGAAAGCACAGAAACACAATCAGCAAGATGATTTCCTTGCTTCAAGATTCAGTATTTCACCAAATGAGTCACCAATAGATGCTTCAGATATTCCTATGCTAAAACTAGAATATGTCATATGTATAAAATCTACTCTTGCCCCATAAGCTGCCTGTGATAGCTTTATCCAAATACTGTCCTAGAGAATGTCTGGTATGTTCAGACTGATGTAAGAAGCCTGGATTTTATATTCGTGATCCCAGTTTATCAGCAGATAAATGTAATGAGAATGGATTTGTTTCAACACTGATTTCAATAATTAAGGAATTCAGCAGCAGAAAATGCTTTACTCATCTCTTAGCTGAAGAAGCCAGATGTCATCAGAAGTATATGCTCCCATCACTTTAGTAGAGGGAAAACATGTTTTTGCCAGACTGTATATGAGTACACAATAAAGCGTTCATGACAGAAGTTGTTAAATACAGAAGGAAAAACATTGATTAGCACATGCAAGGAGAAGTGTAGAAAAGAGCTGTTAGAGCGCTCTAATGACTAAGATAAGGGTCTGTGATTCAGGAAAACTGGATCTAATTGCAGGCTCTGACACAAACTTTCTTTATGACCTTGGGCTACCCATGAGATATTGCTGGCCCCAAGTTATCTAGCTATACAATGGAGATATGATAACTTAAAACCCCTTGCTCTTTTTTGGCTAGCTCTCACATATTGTTACACAGAGACCTAGACTGAGAGAGACATTTCTTTGACTATGAAGGAAGGGAAGGATGAAGTGGAAGAATCCACTCAAAGATGAATGTGACTGGATTCAAGAAACAAGCAAAGCACAGGTTTGGCAAGCTTGGGGCTGAAGGAGAGGCTTCTTCTATGCAGATGGCATGGTGGTGATCTGGTGAGACAGGCATTACTGTTGAGCTGTTAGAGGCATCAGCAGTGTAGGGAGGAAAGACCTGCCTGGCAGGAAGGCAGAGGGAGAGAAGGGGAAGTTTTCAAGAGACCTCACATCAAGGAGTTACTGATGAACAGAGAAGCCCACAGACCTTTCAGCAAACAGACCGAAAATGGCATCTAAATATACAGCCACGTCTTCATGCCTGGCACACACTCAACGGATTTGTCCGACTAGCTTTTTCCATTGTGATTGCGAAAGAATCATGCTCATAGCAACGACAGCTAAAGCCTCATACCAATACATCAGCCAAGCAGCTTCTGCCACACTGCGTCCCTTCATGCAGGGACCTGGAATCAGGCCCACTGCTCAAAGCACTCTCTTTTGGATTAAGCTGTGTTTCTGTTAGGAGGATTTGCCAAAGCAGATACACTGGCAAAGCAGCTGAGGTTGTCAAAGCCAAAGTCATCCCCTTTTACTTCAAGTCAGAGCTACACCAATTTGCACCAGAGAAAGAGTTGGCTGTGAAACCAGAGAAGCTCATTAGTCAAGAGCATATTTCAAGACTGGAATCATCTTTAGCAAAGGAAAGGGGCTCAGTGTCAGTGAGTTTGACAAGGGACACGGGAAAGGCTAACTGACCTTTAGAAAGAATGTCAGGACAGGGAACCAAGGCCTAATCCTCACAAAGTCCTGAAGTATCACTCTTATTGATGGCAGGGAATTTGTTTCTCTCCGAATAGGCAGGCACAATTACCAAGAGAGCATGCAGGTCCAGGTGCTATGTGTGCCTTGTTTATTGCAAAATATTATCAAATAGGATTTTTAAAAACCTTTAAAATGCCCTGCTCGAACAAATTGAACTTCCTTTTTCAGAGATTAGCCAAAAGACCAGGTCATTTCTTTGATGTAGACATTCACTAACAAGTATGTTGCATCTGCTCTCTCCCTGTATCACCTCTTTCCTGAAAAGAGTAAAATGGCATGTTGTTGGACACAATTAATTTCCCTTGTGCCAACTAGAGCACCATCCAAGGAATTTGCTAAGCACAGGATACTTCAGGAAGCAACTCTAAGAAGTACAGTACTAACAGCTTTGCCTCATAAGGATGAGGAGCTCTTGACACTCATAGATCTCCTTACGTCCTATAAACCTACTGGATCCCTTGTAAAATATTTTTAATTGCCTTTACAAAACCACTAAGCCTTTATGGGGATGCCTCTTCAACTTGCCTTTTTGAGCTCCATTTCACTCTTTCTGCTCCTTTTCCAGGTGAGAGCAATGAAGAATCACTGAGTTCTCTGTGATATACTGCCATCGTCACTGAACAGTCTAACACTGATGGCAGCCAGCTCCTGCTCCCCACTACAAATGCCACTGCATTGAGTATTATCGATGTTGTTACAGTGGGTGCTATAGTTGTGTGAGTATAAATAAACACAGTGCTAGTAAAAGATACCCAAGGATAAATAGCAAAGGTACTGCATTTCGTGAGACCAAAATAGCTCCATGCTGTGCACTGAAAGTACCTTCCACTGGCTGCCATGTACCTCTAGTTCCCAGCCAGGATCCTTGTCTTCCCTTGAAGACTTCAAAGTCTTCCCCATGTGCCTTCAAAAGCAGTGGGACTCCTCTCTGTCGCTCCAAGATAGTGACACTGAGAAACTGGGACCTACTTGTAAGCACACTGTGTCTCCAAAATCTGCTGGTGTTCTCAGAGCTATGAAGATCCCAGGCAAAACATCAGCACCCATGTGGACTCTTCTCTCTCTCCCCCTCCCTTGCAGCCACAGGGCCTCTGCAACAGCTCCCTCTTGCAGGACCCCATTTGGGGGTTTCAGGCATGCTCTGTGCCCCCAGAGGAGGTTTATGGATGATGTAAATGGACAAAAACATAGAGATGGCTGATCTCATTGAGAAGCAGAAGCATGATGGAAAGATTTAGGTTGAGCCAAATGGCATATTTGCCTCAGTGTATCTCACTGATTTGGGTGAGAAGGTCTGTAGGTATTTGGGAAGGTGAGAGCAGAGAAGGATGTGACAGCTCTAAAATGCCCATGTTTTGTTGTAGTGGGTGGCTTGTGTGAGAGCCAGGGGTCAGTTCTGTAAATTGGACTAATTAAATACTAATTTGATCCTAGACTAATGGATGCTGAAGGAGACATACTCCTGGCATGTGACTCCATTGATATTAATTCATCGGGGATGAGCTTGGCTTGGACAATACCTCAAAATGATAACATGAAACCAGAGAAGAATATCCATCAAAATAGAATATGCTGACAAGTTTCTGATCTTTACTGTAACTGACAGACTCACACCTAGGCCTCATTGGAAAGGTAGAGCAATTTTTGGACATTAATAACGGTGTTTCTGAATGTTCTCTTACCACTTTTGAATTCTGTTCTTTTACACTACAAAGTTACTGTTGCACTGCTTCCTTTTTCCTTTGCTTATTCTGTTTTAAATTATGGAGAAATCCAAAACTCAGAGCCAATTTGTTTTGTTCTGCTGGGTACAATGATGTTTATTTTGAAAGGAATCTTTCAGTGATCTTTGCTAAAAAAAAAAAAAATCAATAAAAAGTCCAGACACCATTCTTGCCTTGCAGTGCTTACTGCATTATTTGTAAGCCCATTTAAGCAGTAGATAACTCTTACTATTAAAGGTAGATCCCTGCATTTTTATCTGACTTCTCTGCTTTGCTACCATCCTTCTCATCAGTGTTCTACATCAGTTTTCTCTTCTTTGAAGAGAATGTCCCCTCCTCAGTGGTATTCTAGTCACAACAGTCAGGCAGGAAGACTGTGCTGAGAAGGTCTAAAACTAAGAAACAAAATAGTTCTACCAATGCCAAGTGGACAGTAACACAGTAGTCAAGCCCTGTTTGGAAATGAACACTCAGAATTGCACAGAAACCTGTTATTTTAATGCAGATATGTTCCTAGCAAGGTTTGTCTCATTCCCATAGTCACACAAATTCTGCTGATATATCATACATGGGACTGATGTTTGGATTTTCATCATCCAATAGTTCAGACTCAACGCCAAGAAGGACTACTGTTCAAAGAGATTATATAAATTGTCTAGTTAATTGATAACAGGCACATGCAACTTTGTCCTGCCTAAAGTTATATCCTTTATGCAAAGTTAAGTTCAGTTCTTACAGGGTTTTGCACCCACAGAGGCTTCGGAAACATTCTGAGTTTTGCTCCAGGACATTCATGGCTCCATGTAGTCAGTCAGCAGGAAAAAGGGTGGCTTGCTATGAGCCTGGAAGGTCCTCTTGTGCTTCCAACCAGAAGTCTCCAGAGGATTAAGCAGCCTCCAAGAGAGCCCTTCTGAAGCAGTGTTGAAACAAAGAATGTTAACATGTCCAAAACACTGATTAAACCTAAATTAAACCTGAAGTACTTATGGCAGTCTTTCTGTGGGTGTGAACCTGCTGAATGAAGAGCTGTGCAATATCTGAAGCAGCAGCCATGCAGACACAAAGTAAACACGTAATAAGAGCACCAAGGTCTTCTTGGGGTATGTTTGCACTGTGCACTGAGGGTAAGATGGTGCAAGCTCCTAGGTTAGGAGAGCTGTGAAGATGCAGTATCATAGGTGCTGGCACATCCTAGCAACCTGAATATGTGCACAGAGATCTCACAGACCTTGTCTGCTGGTCACTAACCTGTGAAGGCACAACCTTCGACCTTCACTGCACTCTACTGCTATTGTAACCTCTGCCACCACTATCAGCTGCCACAGTTGCTCACATTGATGTTAACACAGTCTCAGAGAGGTCTCAGCCTACCCAGGACTCTTGGAGAATTATGTGATAGGGACTCATGAAGTCTTTGGAGAGTGTGACACCAACACCTTGAGCACTAGGACGTTCAGGACAGGAAGCCCTGGAGCACCTACAACATATCTAAAGGGTGACAGATTAAATTCAAGTAGCAGAAAGCACTGTTTTAACCCAGCTAATCCTCGCAACCACAGGTTAGAGACCTTCTGGGCAGCTGCAGTCCCTGTACCACCATTATTACCCTCTTCTCTAGATTTCTATGTCTCATGGACCATTTGGAGACTGTGTGGCATTTAGGCCATGCTACATTCCATGTTGCACAGTATAAGGCACACATTTCCAGGGGATCTTCAGTTTGTATTCAGGTGCTTACTGAGAATCGTAGAAAAATAATTAGGTTGGAAAGGACTTCTGCAGGACTGTCATCCAGTCTTATGCTTAATGGAACAGCAGGTGTATCACGGCCTCACCTAACTGGGGTTTGAATGCCTCCAAGAGTAGAAATTGCACACACTTTGGGGGAAACTTACTCTAGTGCCTGACAACCCTCACTATGAAGACTTTCCTTCTTTTTCCCTAGCTGGACTGCATCCCATCTGGTCCCATAGGTTGTATATGTTCAGTTTACTTAAGTGATCCCAGCATCACCCTCTTCAGCTGTGGGTAGCGCGTCTCTCTTCCAAACTCTGCCATTACACACGGATGCCTGGGAACAGATTCTACCAGGAAAGACTGAGGCAAATAAAATGATGAGAACCTCAGACTTCTGTGTGTCCTTCATCATTAGATCACCTGCCCTGTTCAGCAGTGCACCCATATTTTTGTGCTCTTCCTTTTGTTACTAATGTACCTGCAGAAGCCCTTCCTGTTGCTTTAGATATTATCACCAATTATCAGATTAAGCCCAGCTTTAGCTTTCTTAATCACATTCCTGCATGCCTGTGTAGTTCTACACTGCTCCTTGACTGTCCCTGCTTTCCCCTATTACATGTTTTCTGTTTATGTTTTGAGTTCAATCAGAATTTCTCTGTACACCAAAGCTGGCCTCATGCACTACCTGCTTAGCCTCACACAAAACAGTATGGACCATTCTTGGGCTTTGGGGAGATGGTCCTTGAAAATCACCTAACTCTCCATGTGCTTTTACTCTTCACAGCAATATTCCAAGGGAAGCTGCTTCCTAGTTCCCTGAACAAGCCAAAAGTCTGCTCTCCTGAATCAAGGGTCATTGTTCTGCTAATCACCTTTCTGCTTTCTCGTGATCTTAAATTATACCACCTCTTGGTCTCTCCAAGGCTGCCACTGACCATCACAATCCTAACCACTTCTTCCTTGTTTGTAAGTAGCAAATCAACCACAGCATCTCCCTACTCAGTCTGTACAGCACCTGTGTCAAGGAATTGTCCCTGATGCACTCCAGAAGTCTGGGTTGCTTGTTGCTTGTGCCCTACTGTGTTTCCTGCCTACCAGATTTCAGGTCAGTTGGTATATCCTGCAAATGTGAGGGCTTGAGACACTGACACTTCTTCTACTTGTCTGGAGGAAGTCTCATCTATTTTGTCCTCTTGGCCAAATGATCTGTAGCAGATGCCTACTACAATGTTACCTGTGTTGGCCTTCCCTCTGACCAGCTCCTGACCAACACATCTCAGCTTCCTCCTTCTAAAAACATGTATTCATCCGTCACTGCACTTCAGCTGTTAGAGCTCTTACAGCTTCAAAGTACAAAGGAGCAATGTGTGGGTCAACCCCCTGCCTATCCAGGTCTGCAATACTGTGTCTCCAATCCAATCGATATAGAGATCTGGGCATTGTCTTGAGATGACTTGTGAAGACCTAAATTAGACGATGCACCCTGTTCTCTTGATTATTACACTGAAAAATGCTAATAACAGCCTTGGGGCAAGCCTTTAATCCACAATCCCCACATATCCCATCATAGTCAGAAACATGTGAATACTCTTCCAGATTCAGTAGAAATAAAAACTATCCTTTTCTAATACAGTAAAGACAGATGAACAGTGGAATCCCTCTTTCAAAGACCTAGCTTCCATGGCAGGACTTCACAAAGTCAGGGACTTCCCTGCTTGCCCAGACATGGTCATGGTTGATGTGCTTGTGTTGCATTGGTACAGGAAAGAGAAAAGCAAGGAGCCACATAAAGGGGGGCCCTTTTGAGGTCAGACCTTGTCAGGACCAGCAGACTTGGTAATGTGTGTCCAGAAACTAGTTTGTCTTTGTTTCTACTGCATTAAAGGAAAGGGAAAAAGGCTCATTTCCCTTCCATAATTAAACAAGATCACAGGGAGAAATACACTACATTTATTATATCAGTCTTTTCCAAACAGAAAGGCTGTAACAGGTGGCAGTACAGTTACAGCCTGTTCTCTGAACCTTTAAATCCTCTCTCTCACATGGAGGAAGAAGCAGGGTAAAAAAATCTTTATTTCTGTGAACTGCGGTTCAGTTTATTTGCTTCAGGCTGCAAAAATCTCACTGCAAACATTTACAACTTAGTCTGAGCCACAGCAGCTATAACTGGTACATGGTGCTTCCAGTGCAGTTTGTTTACAAGATGAAGACCTTAGTCCCAGCCAGAGCAGGAGCAGCACATATCATTGACATTTGAAGCCTTGCTTAAGGAAATCCAGACTGACAGCCTCTTCCTACTGCAAATCACCGCTTGGTCCCATTTCCAGTTTGACTGCAGCTTTCTTTCCCCCAGCACACCTGCAGGTAAAAAAGCATCACAAGCAACACACCCATGGCCAGGTGTGGAGCAAGTGAGGAGATGGTGCCAGCTGTCTGTGCGAAGGAGCTGCCATTGGTCCTTCCTGCTGGAGGGATGGTTGGTCATTAGTTGCAGATTTGGCTTTGAGAAAGCAAAGGAGACAAGCCATAGAACAAACAGGAGCAATAAGAAGCATCTTCAGAACTCTGTCAAGGTTTCATCTGAGAGGGGAATGAAAATGGACTAAAAAGTATATCCCCCCCCAAGGCAGAGAGGGGTCATTAGCAGGATCACGATACATGGTGACATCTTTCACCACAGCAGTACCCAGTGAGTCCCCACTTGGCTAGTAGTACAAAGAGCCACATTCCTAAATACATATAGCAGTGTTAGTCCCCTGGGGCTTAACACTACTAAAATGACTGTGTGAGTCCAAGCAGAAATGGACAAAACCTGGCTTTTCCTGGTCAAACGCTGCTTTTAGCCTGGCTTGCACAGAAAAATGGGCAGGTTCAGACTGCCTTGGTTTTCCATGTATATCAGCCACTGAACCCAACAGGACAAGAAGAACAGGTCTGAACTGGAGGCATCAGAGACAAAGAACCTGCAAGACCTCCAGGTCCTGCCATGCTCGCTCACAGAGAACTTGCTGAGCCCTGTAGTCCTGCTACTACGATGGGTGCTGCCTTTATAGGTCACTGCTCCAAAGCCATCTGCAACATGAGTAGAATGGGCTTGAAGTTACTTTGCTTCTTTCTGTACCACCAGACACCCAACTACACATTATGGTCACCCCACAGCCTAGATGGCTCCTCTTGCTGCACTGTCACCTCTCTCCCAACTACAAAGCCTGAAACCTCCATGGGCAGATTTTGCTTAATTAATCATCAGGCAGATCAGTGATTTCTCAGTTTCTTTTTCCATTTCTGAGTTGCAATGTTTCCTCACAGCTTTCTGCTTGGCATGGATTTCTACAACAGCAACGTAACTTCTGAAAATAGACACTTACACTGGAAAGCCTGACACACCCTGTGTGGAGCTTATGAGTGGCAGAAACATAATCAAAAGCCAGCCAAGACGCTAGGCCATGCTAGCAGCATTCAGTGAAGGCTCTGAGTAAAGCAGCCCTAGAAGAAAACAAATGGAACCTTATAAAAGCTGCTGCACAGAACACTCCAGGTTCTTTTCACCACTGAGGCATTATGGTAATCCCAGCTCAGGCAAGCTACTGCAATATAGCTGGATGTTCAGAATCCCTTTAAAAATAAAAACTCCTGGAAATGGCCAACCTGCCGTAATTTCCTGATACAAAACGGTATGCAAAGCCTATGGGAAAAAAGCCAGCAGTGGTATGACACAAGTCTGAGCTCTGCCTGTCATTAACAAAGGCAGGTTTTTCAGGGTAAAATTCTCCTGGGCCAAATAACAGGAGACTGATAAATAAAGCTTGTCAACTGCCCTTTCTGACTCACTCTCTCCTGCTGGAAGGGTGACTCACTGTCATGTGTGAAAGGCTGCCAGGTCTTTCTTACATGCTTAAACAAGCATAGATTCTCTGTGTTAGACATATATTGCCTCAGAAGAAGCAGACAGTCAATTCTGAGAAGGCAGCCTAGTAAAGGACTCTGCTGACTAAAAGATCTGAACTTTCAGGTGTTTCTCAATCCTTTCTGGAAAGTTCAAGATTGTTGTTAGATTACCACGGAAAACTTAGACCCAAAGCCATTGCTGAGGGCTTGGCTGACAATCACAGTATTTTAAACCATGACTTGTTAGGACCAGCAGATTTTACTGGGTAACTAATTGCTGCAGAGTGAGACAGACAGAGTGTTCTGGGTGCAGACAGAAGAAACGGAGACCATGCCTGGTCTGGAGCTGCCTTTTGTCCAAGGAAAACAGCATACCAAAAGCAGTCACTTATTGCTCACTGTTTCATGGTGAGAAAGTATGGGGCTGCTTCCCTTGAGGAACCTGAGGAACCTGCCTTGAATCTGGAGAAGGGAAAACATCATCTCTCAGTCTGAGTAGCTCATCGACTGCTTCTGAGCAATGCCAGTGGCTGCTCAATGCTTCCTCCTCTCCACAGTGACACAGACCTTGTAGGCAACTGACAATGAACAGAAAGCTTCTTTGCACTCAAGAGCTTTGCTGCCTACGTGAGTGCATGCACCTCCCTTTGGTCTTTCCTGTCATCCTGGGCCCACCACAGGCCAAGCGTGCAACTCCGTGAAATCTCTGCCCCAGGCCGCAGGGACTGTTCACAAATCCCAGTTATTAGCACATACCACAGCCTACATTTCCTTGCAGGACTGGTGTGGCAAAGGACACATTCCCACATACTCTTTCTAAAGCCCCATACAATGCCTGCTTGCTTGCTATGACAAAGCAAGGTGCTTTTGCAAGGACTAGTGTACTGGAATGTCAATACACAGATCAGAGAGGGCCCAGTGTCACAGCTAGAGAGATAAACCATCCTTTAGCATATAAAAGTCTCCTCATGTAGGAACTAAAATGTTTCTCCCAAGACCAAGAGAAGGAAGCTGTGCTGTACCCTCCCTTCAGCCCCAGGTATTAACCAACATCTTGCTGCATCATTCAGTAGGGAAACTATGCTGCTGCAGGGCAATGATACTACAACTGCCTCTTGCATCTTTGGCCAAGTATGCACTACCCATACTTGGCCAAATACGCAAGTTTAGCTAAGCTGGTAGAAAGAGTTGTGCAGGTTTTGGCCCAGCTCTCATAAAACCTCCAATGAAAGCACCATGTCTCACCTTTGGGGAAAGAATATGTGTTCTCCATCCCAAAGAATGTCTAAGAGGTTATTTTAAATATTTTTCTCTTGACCAGAACAGATTTCTAGTGAAAAGCTTGAGAGAGAAACTGTAGGCCACAACAGCCTCATCAAATGGTAAAAAGACTCACCCAACACATGGAAAACAAGCCTAGGCCACAGCGCTACTGGACATTAATATAACTTGCCAGTCTAAGTGAAGAGACTAAATAACAGCTGTGAATCTGCAGTTCAAGTGTCTGTCTCAATAAGGCAGTGCAAGGTCCTGCTATATAAGTGATCTAGTCCCTGGACCGCTAGTTACTCCAGAAGTAAATTTCTCATCACAATTGTGCTGCAAAATTCCATCCTTTTAAAAACTGAACCATACACTGCAAGGGAAAACTGTATTATTGTTATCCAGCATAGATCTATTTGGCTGAAAAACTTCCAAACCATCACTGACGTGTCAAATTTCTCCCCTTAACAATGCTGGAAATATTACCTCTCTGGTCTTCTTTCACTGTTCAATCATTGATTCTTATTAACTATGACAAAATCAAGATTTCATTCTAAATTTTCTTCCTGATGCTAATGATCAGCATGTACAGATAGTCTTCCAGGTAAGATGATACCACTTCTTGCCATGAATTAATTTTGTTTCAAGGTACTGACATCCCAACTGCATGTTTTAAGTTTGAACATCTAAAATCTGCTTTCCCAATAATGTGAAATCAGTGATAAAAAAAATAAATATATACATAATTTAAAATATAAACTTAAATGAAAATTTGGTAGATACTTTAAGTAACAGAATTTCTTTTTGCTGTACTTATTTCACTATTAGTCATATATCCAAGAATAAAATTAGAGATAATGGAAATAGAATAAGAAGGTAAGATAGCTAGAATGATAGAATAGATAAGAATAATAGTATAAGAATTCTTATTGAAGAAAGTAACTTCCTTCAAAAGCAAAATTTCAGGAACTTTTACACCATAGTAAGTCACATCTCCTGGTTGCTTTGCTAACCCTTTAGAAATAGAGAGTTGACATTAAAATCAATAATCTTATCCATTTGCAGGTGTTAAAGCACTTCCCAAAATAAGTCAGTAAAATAATCTCTGAAATGGTGCAATGAAAGCGTTAAGATGAAGGTGGAATTGTTAGTGACAGAATTAGGAATTAGAGTCCAGGTTTCTAGTCACCCTTGTGTGAGGAACTACCCCACCTCTGACAAATGAGTTAGGCTTCTTAAGCTGCAATTTCCAAGTGATTTATTTAGCAATGTGAAACCACGCCACTCAACACAAATATCACGTCTGCTGGTTGCTCTGATTACAGTCACCTTCTGCCACTGCTCTTCAGAGCACAGTGCTCTGAGCACTTAGCCTGTTTGGGGGGATTCCCAGAGGTGGCAAACTGAGGTCACTTCTTTTTCTTCCTCGTGCTTCCTCCTGCTCAACCTCCTCCTCCTCGTTTTTCTCATCAGAAGCGCTTAGGAGAGATTTTAACTCACTACAATGAGCTCCAATGATGCCCACCCTGTGAGGAAACATCGTGTTAATCTGTTTGACACATTGAAGCAAAGGAAAACAGGAGAAAGGGGAACAGATTTGCTATGTTCCTTAGGTAAATCAGAAGGAACTTTGCTTCCTTTAGCAGAGAGTATCTCCTCTGCCACAGGTTAAAACCAGATCACCATGCTTATACTCTCAGTACCTTGAATCGTGTTTCTGTCTGGAGCGTACATGTGCACAATATGAATTGCATACATCCAAGAGAAGCTCAGCACTCCCTGGAAAGTTTGGCCCTATTCATACAGATCAATGACTCTGTGCATAAGCTATAAAGCCAATATGCTCAGGATGCACCCAGCTTCCAAAGCATGCATAAAACAATTACATGTGCATTTGTAGCAAATTTCACACTCTCAAGAAATACTAGACTTGCTGGTCGTGTGCTGTAGATATGTCCAAAGGTTTTGCATGCACAGAGCTGTAGCATTCATTAGATTGCCAGAACTCTGAAGATCCAGGCAAATTAAGGCAATTCTCAAATTCTAATTTCCAGGCAGAAAAAGAAGACTTATGAGGGAAAGTCTTACAGGAAGCTTTACATACACTACAATGGAGCAAAACTGATCTACAGTGGTCCTGTTTACATTAGCTATTACATTAAAAAGTCCTGTAGTGATACTGTTGTTAACTATAGCTGGATGGTTAACGGAATTCCTCTCAGATAGCCTACCCAGGCTTGCAAGATTTAGGTTTTATTATGAATCAGAATAAAAGGTTCTATTTCTATTGCAATCTAAATTATGTTTGAAAAATACAATGTAGTAAAATTACTTTTTTTAATGAAATACATCAGTAATGTCTGATCAGAACACTATTAAAAAATAAAAGCCAAGAAGAAATATGAAATGGGAATGTATCATAAGAAGGAAAAAAATAAACATCCTATTTTGATTTTGAGAAGCTTTGATTAATTTCTGATCAAATTTATGTTAAGGCCTATTTGCTTTCCCCATAGAACTTGTGAGTTTTAACAAAGCACTACAATGGATGGTAGCTGCTTTGCTATCAGCTAACCAAGCATGCTACCTCTGCAAGTTTCAGGCTTTCTCAGGTATCTCAGGACTCACACTTCTGTTCCTCTGTAACTCTTGTATAGACCAAGTCCTCAGACCAATGGCCCCTCTGCTGGTGAGGGAGAGCTAGCCGTTTGACACCCTTCCCCATAGCACTGCCAAATCTGTTTATGCAGAGAAGTAGCCCCTTACTTGTTAGTGAGCAATTCAGAGAAGTCTGGCAGATCATCACACGTGCGAGGTTGAGGATCCCTAGCCTGACAGTCCTGGCTCTGGAAGAGATATCCAGCACTGTCCTTTGGTAAGGGCAGCAGCGTGCTCAGCAGTGGTGAGCACTGCTGCATCATGGTGCTTATGGAGGGATGCTTGTCACGGTCTTTTCTTGAAAGAAAACAAATGCAGGTGTTAGTTCAATGTAATCTGACAGGTCAAGTTCCCTAAGGACTCACCACAGTGTCAGATGTGTGTACCTTGGATACAGCAATTGCACAGTATTTGCATCAGCAGTTCCATCTCCTTGTTTCTGCAGCTCAATATTCTTCTTGACTCTTAAGGCAGGATTGAACACATCAGAGAAAAGAAGCCTGCCAATTTCTTCCCGAATCACTTGGAAGTGCTTATGTCTGAACACAAGCCAAGTCACATAGCTGCTGAAGTTGTACAAGCCCTAAGTGGAAAACACAGACCCCTTTTTCACTGGGAAATGGCCTAGAGTCCCACTGCATCCCAGAGTGCAGCTGGGCATGACCACACTAAAATTCCAGCAACCATTTGACATCAACCTTTACCATGCTTGCATCAGTGAAGATTTGAAAGGACTGGTTTTTTTAAAGGTATGCAGACAGATGAGGCTATAAACAGAGTTAGCTCAAATGGATTTAGTCTTTCCCAACTCTGACCAATTTGGCTTAGTCTTGCTGCTAGAAGATTAAGGCAATAACCTGAGATCACCACCCAGTTTCCCTCAATAATCAATGGAAAGGGACTGATAGGATGAGTCATCCTGTGGGGGCTCCTATCACACACATCTGTCTCAAGAGGCAATAATTCACGCTCTGGCTGAGCTTCTCTTTTCTGCAATGGCTGTCAAAGCAGTCAAAAGGCATGGTCTGACCGGACAGCTCTTGTCTGGGCAGCTGCAGGTAAACAAGATGATCCCCACCCTGAATGATGGCATTGTGATCGCAGAAAATATTACTAGTGAATATGAACTCATCGCATCTCACCTCCGCATGTCTGCTTACTGATTAAAAAACCTCAGAATCTATCTTTTCCCTCCTATTTAACATTTGTGATCCCTGGCATAAGCTGGTTCAACTCCCAGTAAACTGAATCTCTACTAAAACTGTTCTTGAAAAGATGGCTTCGCTGGGGCTGCTGTGTACCCTTGGGATTGAATCCAAAGTTCCCCTCTTTCAAAGAAAGGCTTCCAAGTTCATGAAGTACAAAGTATAACTTGGGCCCAGCTGGTTTGTATTAATTTGCCGTGAGTCTCATAAGTGGCTGATGAAGCTGTATTTTGCAAGCTAGAATAGTTTACGGGCATCTAGATATGTCACCAAGGGCAATGGAAATAAAAGAAGGCTGCAAAATTTCTCTACCTACAGAGATAAAACTGTGAGGCCAACAATGAGAAGAAATCCATACGCCAGACTTCCCAGAGAGACCTCGGGCTATGGTCATAACTGCCTGGGGTCCAAAAGCCACAAAGGGAATGAAACTCCCTGGCTGAGGGCTCCAAGGGGAAAAAGCTTGGGCTGAAGGGCAAAGAGACAGTATTTTATAGGGGCATGTCGGCCCTAGAGGTAAAATTTTATGCAAGGACTTCTGTCCTACAATTTCCTCTACTGGGGGAACCAAAAAGGAAAGGAGCACTTGGATATGCAAGGGAGGGACGCGCTCTGGGCTGACACTCAGTCACACTCTCCGTTTATCTTTGTGTCTTTCTTACCTCAAAGTAGCTCCGATCTTTCTGCAATGATGGTTTTTCCCTAAGGCAGTGAACAAGAGCACAAAATTAATAGCAGCAGTCGTCTTTTCAGTTCTCTAAACAGAGCATTGAATATGACTCATGGGGCTATGCCAAGCTAGCATTTCAACAGAGCAATAAAGTTATTGCTGGTAGATCCTCATTACGAATGTGTGGAGACCCACTGTTCAAGAGAAAGGCAAGACTCCTGCATTGCTTCAGAAGGAGAAAATGAAAAATATTGTATGGCTCAGTTAATTAAATCTGACAGAGAACAAAGCTGGATGTGATGAGTGTGCGAGGTTCCCCTGCTATGCTATCTAGACTGAGCTCTTTGCTTGGCCTCTCTAAAGTGGTCAGCACTGATCTAATCCAGTTCCTACTGAAGTCAATTATAAAACTCTTACTGACATCACTGGAAGAGCAACAAGCAGAGTTACCGAGGGCACAAAGCCAGGCCAATGCTGGTCATTAAACATGAAAACTAAGAAGGAGCTGCCTGATGTATCTCCAAGAAGAAATAGAAAACATGCCCAAGAATAACAAAAGGCCTTTGTTACAGAAGCAGCAGTTTGCCCAGTGGAAGCCTGAGAGATGCTCTCACCACCCACTTGAGCTCAGGGATTCTCACACAAAGCCAAATGACTGTCCATTATGGCAACAGCCATTAAAGCAGAGGGTGACACACACATCCCAGGAGCCTCTCCATTCTCTTAGTGATGGCGTAACTCACTCACAAGGAAATGAAAGCAAATTTTCCCTGTTAATCCACAGGTTCCCCACAAATCTGGCTTCATCCTGCTAGATGCACAGGAAAGCCTGTCTCCACATCAGCTCTCATGATCATAACTCCTATCATGTCCCTTATCTTCCTGGTAAAATTAAGTGTTCCACACATCTAGGGTACCCCCTGCTGCCATCACACCAGAAACACCAATACAGAGCTGACAACGAAGATAATACCTTTCAGCACCATAGCAATATTTATCATCTTCTAAGCTTTATTTATTGCTTTTTTTGATAAAGAAGATCATGTATCTCCCTACCTGGCTCCCACAAGCCATAATCCCACTGACACTTCACATACCGTGCAAGGGAAAAGAAGCTTGACTCTGCAAGCATGGTATGACTGTTTTCCAAAGCAGAACTCCCATAACTCGGAATCTTTTGATTCCTTATGAGCTCTGGTAAAGCACATTATTCTGCCTTCAGAATACTAGAGCAGAGAAACCTAAAGTGACTCCAGCTTCTTACACCTAAATGTGAGACCCAATTCACTTTTCAACGTCACACAGCTTGTGCAGTGTCTTACAACCAGTCCTTAGTTTAGTAGAGGGTAAACGTAGAGGCCAGCAACAGATAATAATGCTAATAATTAGAGTCAAATAAGGCCAGTGGTCTCCACCCTTCTTTCTCCTAGTGCTTTCCCCTGGGGTGAGGTATTAAGCTAAGAGACCTGCTTGAAGCAAAGTTTCCTAAAGTAAGTGTAGAACTAGAAGGC
Organism: Psilopsiagon aymara; assembly: GCA_024733675.1. Taxonomy (NCBI): domain Eukaryota; kingdom Metazoa; phylum Chordata; class Aves; order Psittaciformes; family Psittacidae; genus Psilopsiagon; species Psilopsiagon aymara. The sequence continues at coordinate 24,421 of JANRGW010030957.1, read as the reverse complement.
ACCTCCCATGTCTAGGGCACAGTTGCTAATTACCTAGGAAAATACAGAAAGGGTCAGGAAAACATCAAACTTGCAACAAGCTTCAGGACAGGACTTGCGAGAAACATGAAAGAATGAGCAAAAAGCATCATATTGCTAGTGATACGGTAATACTGATTTCCCAGAGCTGTGAGCAGGGTGGGATGGGTTCATGTATTAAAGAAGAGAGCAGTACAGGCAAAAGCAAACAGGGCAGTAAGATGGCATTTGGATGCAAGGTGATAGTGGCTTCAGACATCCACAAGATGTGCATAGGAGCACATGGGGAAGAAATGCTTCCTGTGTCATTGAACAGCTCCCTTCACCACAGCTGTGACTCCAGTTGCCTTTGGATCAAGCCAGCTTCAAGGATCAGTAAGGGCTGGCTCGATGTTTGCTGCATTGATGCATGCAGCTTGGGAACACTCTGTATTTTTCCCATTATAACAAATGCCCATAAGGAAACTGGCACCATGAAAAGGTTGCACAAGCCCCATCAACTTGAAAGGAGAAAGCCAGACACACCTATTCCTTCCTCAGCATTGGAGGCACAAAAGACTAATGCTAACATACACAAATAACAGGTCTGGAGGAACTCTCTCAAATCCCAGTCTGGGACAGTATCAAGATAGGATTTTAATGTTGCATTTTACAAATCATGTAAATGGTTAAGATGAAGATGTTCTCCACCTGAGCCTCCCTTTTTAAAATTTCAGAGAAAATCTTACATGAGAAATTGATAGTTTCATGTGAACACATGGGTATTTGGCAGATCTGGAAGGGAAAGCAGTTTACCAACATAATATAAGATTTCATTAAAATATTGTCATGGTGAATCAAAGCGAAAAGCAAAACTTGAACAGCACCATGAACCCATAGTTGGGTTATAAGAAAATACAGTAAAACTGGGGATGGCACATTATCAACAATTTCTCAGCTATTTAATCTAAACTTTTTCCAGGTTAAAAAAAACTGTCATCAAAAGTAAACTTTCTGTCGGTTTCCATTTTGATGAAGGCCCTGTCCCATCCAAAAACATGTGTGCTCAGAAAATTCCTAACCATCTTTTATAATTAAGAGTGCTAATCAGCTCTGTCCTTTAGCTTTTGTATTTGGCAGTTCATATAATGGTCTGGGAGGATCCAGATAACATTTAAGGCTAAACTGAGTCAGCCTGGAAAAGATTGCATTTATATAATTGCAGTATGGTATGGGAAGTGCCCTATATTATAACACACTCGGCATTAGCCTAATTCTGAAGTCAGCTGTAGTCAGCTACTGCCACCCTGTTATGAGTAACTCAGTGAGGTCTCTCTTTATACAGCACCTTACATCATGAAGGCTTTAAGACCCAGCTTTTTTATAGCCTTTGTGTTTTCACAGTCTGGACACTGACATCCCAACCCACTGCCAGCCTCTAACCCCCCTGTGATGGAAATATTAAAGAACACAATTGTTTCAGCTCTCTGCTCTCACTCCCATGCTGGTATTTTTTTGCCACTGGACGCCTTGCTTGTCTCAGTCCTGGACATTCCCACCCAGCAGGCAGTAAGAGTGAGTGAAGAGGCAACAAGCTAACTAGCTGGGTATGCAACAGGCTGTTTTATCCAGCTGCACCCAGTTCCTGGATTCAAGTTACTTTCTGCAGTAACTTTCTCCAACTGCAGACATTAGGGCTACCCAACAGAAACAATGAAACGCTCTCAGTCCAACAAGCGAGAAGGTGGAGAGGATGTTTTTGCTCAGCAGGAACCTGATCTGGCAAACAAGACTGCTCCCAGGAGTACCCAAGTGAAATGCTGATGTGCCACGATGCAGGGTTAATTCTCAGGGTCCAGCACTTTGTGGGCTGGGGCACACTAAAATGAAAGCCCTGTTAGGACAGCAATTTCAGCTCCGCTTTGACTCCCATCATTTCACAGGTTACCTTGTCCTCTTGATTAGAAGGAAGCCCAGGTTCCCCCACCCCAGCCAGGAGCAAGGTTGCCCCGGGCTGTGTGGCAGGAAGGCAGGCTGAGGTGTCTGTCTCCTATGGGGACTGGCAGCAGTTTCACGCCAACCAACAGAAAAAGTCTGCCTGAAACTGCTCTAAGAAGATCCCATGGGTCTGGGGTTCTGGGTGGTGACTGACAGCTCCTTTCTACTGCCAGGGAAAGGAAACATTGTGCAGGAACATAGATGGCTGACAAACGTCTCCACAACACTAGCACAGTGTATGACCGCTCTGTCATTGTGTTCTCCTTCCAATAACCATTTTTTGTGGTGCTTAGTTGCCAGCCAAGGTAAACCATAACACTTTCATGTCGTTTTAAAACTCCTGTTTTCTTGTGCTCATCATTCCATTGTTTTGTTTGCCTTTTTAAACACCCTCCTATCCAATCTGGCCTTCTTCAGTTTCTTGTTTAATTCCCTCTATGGGTTTCTCTCCCTTATCAGTTCACTGTTGGAACCATTGCATCCAAAGAGAAGCTGGTCTCCACCGTTCTGAAAAACCCATGAACTGTCTTCCCCACTAAGTAGAAGACCTACTCTTCCAATGCCCAAGCACAAGCTCTTCTTGTCTCTAATTCCTTCACTTACTACTCTTCAGGAACATGGTCTCCTTCACTTACTAGGCTACACTTACTAGGCTAGTCTTCTACTATCTCAGACTTGGCATGAAAGGGAATTCATGCAGGAATCAGTGGCAACCAGCAGAAACATAGTCATTTCCTGTCAAGATTTAGTTAAGAGGAAGTGGCAGGGATAAGATCCAGGACTGGCACCGGTTTTTGCCCTGCTGACTTTCACACTGTACCTCTTAAAAGTTTCCTGCTCTATATACCTAGCAAAGCTTCTGCCTACCAAGGAGAGCTTTCCAGTCTGGTATTCAAAGCTCTGCTGCAACTCATTGTGGCCACTCTTGGAGTTGGTTGTGGGATGAGATAAAGCTGCAGGGAGATCAGGACACTTCTCTGCCCCATGCTCCTTTAGTCCTCTCTGACTCCTTGGCTCACAAGACATTTATTACCTTGGGCATTCACTTGTATCATTCAACAGAGGCCTTGGCCCTGGGCTGCTGTGGCCCTTGACATAGAGAGAGTCCCAGAAAGGACTGGCTTACTTTCCACTAGACTGCTGTGCCATGCACCGTCCAAGGATAAGGTTACAGTATGACTTGGCAAGGTGAATCCTGGACATTGACAACTTCTCCAACACATTGTCCATTTCTGTCTTCTCAAAAGATATCATAGTCCTGTTGAAAACAGAAAGGGAAAAACATGTTCAGGGGAGGTGCTCTGGACAGAAGGGATGCCAGAAAGCGTGGCTGTTCTGAGAAGTGAGCCTTCATTTTCATGCACATAGACCAACATTCTGCATGATACCACAGCGAAGAGACCCCACTATGGCAAGCCTGGGTTCAGATGCTTCCAGCACAGCTTGGCAATGCTGATGGGGCCACAAGACAGTCTCTCTTACTCCTCACAACCTACAAGCTGCATACCCACAGCCCATCTTTGATCCTGCATAGCTTATGAACCCTTTCTGCAGCCTGCATAAAGCCCTGGGGGTGCATTTAGATATCTCCAGGCCAGGCTCTGCCACTGGGGGCCTGGAGCAGTTGGTCTGGCTCATTCAGAGACAGCACTCACTCCTCTTCAAAAACTCACAAGAAGCGCTTTTCAGACCGCCTCTAAACAGGAACGGCTGCCACCACAAGCCTGTATTTTAAACCAATTCAGATCAAACACTAAGGAATGCTAAACCAAAGAGTTTTCTATTTCCTCTGCTTCCCCTGTAATCCACCCAAGTGTCTGGTGGTGCCTGGGAGTGCTGCTAGCCTAAAACTTACCAGCCTCCTTTCACACTCAGGAGAGTTGGTTTTATCTGTCCTATCCCTGATGGCCTCCAGCTGTAAAGCTTCCTACACAATCTATCTTTAATAAATTAGGACAATTACTCTGAAGGCTTCTGAAGGATAATTGCTAATAAACTTCAGCAGATTTTCCCCAAAAGACATTAAAGGGTTGGAAGCAGAAACAGAAAATAAAAGGGGGAAAAAAAATGCAGGACAGAAATAATAGCACTTGTTCCATTCATGTCTCATCAACTGCTGGCAAGTTTTTGTTCTCAGAGTCACTATTTCAGAGGTGAATACTCCCAAGCTGTCTGCAGTGTGCGAATGCCTCATGCTCACTGCTTTGGAAAACTGGTTGGTTATTTCTGAAGTTAGTTTCAAGATCCTCCTGAATCTAGAAAAAGCCAGGAAAGTCTCAGGCTTGGATTTACAAAGAATCAACATGGCATCAACAAAAGACAAAGGCACGAGAAGTCAAAGATGTCCAGATTCATTCTGATAGGAACCCCTTTCAATACTTTCTCTTCCAAAGAAAGTTCAATGCACAGAAGCAATGACTTATGAAGCTAGGATGGTCTTAGATGTTCTCTTGAGGCAATGTGGGCTAGGTTCAAGACAGCTGAGGAGCTTGGGCTAACTCAGGCTAACAGGCCTGGCTCCCTGTGGACAAAAGTAGACCCAACAGCTGAGTTAGGCAGCCCAAATGGCAGGAATCCCAAAACACACCAACTAGGAGCAGGAATAACCAGTGCTGTTTTCTGTGTTGCACAGGGTCTACAAGAATAGCAGCTTGAGAACTGCAAAGCCATTGGATGTGTCTGTCATACAGGAACATGAGGCTGATAAAGGACTAGGTGGGTCACCAAGCCTGTCTCCAAGTAATCTGTCAGTTAACTAGGAGCAAATTATAGGTATCACTAATGAGAAACATGAAATGGTACCAGCAGGTCTTGCCTGCAGTCTGTCTCTACTTGTGCCACATAGGCAGTTCTATATAGGAAAGCAAGAAAGTGTCTATAAAATTTATAAAGATAAATTAAGTCTTGAAGGAAGGGGGAGGGAGTTTTCCACCAGAGTAGGCAACTCATGACAGCCCTGAACATGGGATTTATGTGAGATACATATAGGAAACCAAACAGCTATGCAATTTTTTTCACATTCTCTCAAATACATCAGCATATCACAAACCCAAGGATTCTTATCACCAGTGTAATTTTATGTCATTATGATTCTATTATGTAGTTATAAAATCCCTTTCACAAGCTCACAGAGCTCCACCTTCAGAAACAACATAGTTTTCTTGTCTGCCCCCACTGCTTCTAGTGGAAGACCATTCCTGATGTTTACTCCACAGGAGGTAAAAGATAGTCCTTGCTACATTCGATTTGAAGTATGTCACATACCAAGTGCAGAATTAGACCAGGTGGATTACAGAGGATTTTCCTACTTGAATAGGAAAAGAGATGCAGTATCAGAAAGCTCTTCACACCATGATTAGTATCTCCCTGCTCCTCCAAGTCAATGAAGATGCTAAAACAATTAGGGATGAACTTCAACATTAAATAGGACCTGAAATTGTCTTCTGACATTTTATTTTCCTTCCTTGCATTTATACTTCAGTATATCAATATCCTGAATTCCTGCTTCTGCATGGTATTTTTCTTTAAGCTTTTCTGATGTTAGCATAGTACAGTATGCAGGTAATCCTGACAAGAAAGCCACTTTCCTCCAGGGGAGGTAATGAATTTAAATGAAACAGTATTGTAGAAGTGGGGAGTAAGTACATGTTTCCCACCAAAAGACAGACTCACTTTGGGAGCACTGCATGGCAGAACACACTGAAAAGTCTCTCCTGGTACCGCTTATAGCTGACACTTACTAACCAGAGCCCTCTTGATCCAATAAACATTGCAACAGGTCCAAACTTCTCTTTGTTTCAGTCTGGTTTTGTATTTGCCACACCAGTAGATGATACAATCCATATTGAGGAGTCATGACCCATGGAGTGGCCTCCTTGTCCTTTACCAGCCAAGAGCAAGGGTATCATTTTGTAAATTGCACCCCAGAGCACTTCAACTGAATCTATGATGTTTGTTATGAAACTATGCTGATGGCTTTATTTATGAATTGCTCCTTGCACAATGAAAGAAACGCCAGATACAGAACAAATCAATTCCTTAAGGCCAGCAATCCTCCAAAAGTGTTTTCTTCAATGCAGACAAATCATCCACTCTTTATATCAAAGCTTCCTGAATCGTGAAGCAATCAATCATTAAGTGTTTTAATAAAATCAATTCTCAGAGACTGTTACACACTCCAGAAAGTCACTGAAGTTTCTTACAGTCATGGTTTGTAATTTCTCCCATGGCATATAACCCTCTAACACAGCAGCTCCTAAACTATTCCCCTTCCATTCTGCAAGGTAGCAAGTGTGGTCACACACCCTTACTCAGGAACTGCTTTCCTACCATGTATTCCTCATGTTATAACATGTTTCTAGCACCGAACAGTCATCGAAACCTGCTTTGCAAAGTATTTAGAAATGAAGTATTAAAGTGATGTGACCCAAAGCACAAGTTAACACCCAACAGACTCAGGTGTGACTATTTGCTGCTTTGTATTGCAAGCAGAAATGACTCGATGCTAATGTTAATACTGGGAAATGTCATTAAGGGATGGTAATTCGATCCAGGGCACTCACACAGATTTAACGTTGGTGGCAGCAGTAATGATTTATTTAAATTGCAGCATTACCTTGAGAAGCCACATTATTTGGTGACCCTGTTGCAACAGGCACTGGATCCTGCCACCATCTTGAATAGAGATTATGGTGATGCCATGCCATGCGAACGGCAGCACATGCTGCTCAGGGCAAGGCTGGGGCAAAGTGGGGTTCCAACCCTTCCAGAAAATCTGTCTCTACATGGTCAGAGGAGCCTATGTCTTGGAGAGTATGGGAGACATAAATTGTGAGACCGAGGGCTTTTTCTCTGTACTATTTGATATACTAGGCCAGTACAGCAAGCAGTCCTCGTTCACACACAGATTCCCACTGATTCTGACATGAAAGACTGCCCTGTGATTCCAAATTCGCTGGGGCAAGCTCTGTGTACTTACACCCCTAAAGTCTTGTACTCACAAAGTCAAGGATGTGTATTTCTTTTCCAGGGCAATTTTTTCCAGGTAAAAAGATATGTAGAAGATCAGAGCCATGAGGAAGTCATCTAGCTTCTCATTCCTAAATGACAGGTAGAAAGGTCACTGTGAAGTCTTCAGATTTACAGATATAGACACTATCAGACCATTATGAAAAAGAACAAAGTCTCTGCTCAAGGGTCTGCATAATACCAAATATTAGCTATGTGGCTGAGACGTATTCATAGCCAGCACTGCACCTCAAACTAAGACTTTGAAGGCTTTTAGAGAATTACCAATAGAGTCCAATAAACATGATAAAGAATGGATTCAATTGGATATTACCAGACACACTTTCAAGAAGAATGTTTTCTGCACTGAATATACCGAACGAATGGCATTCATTTTCAAAGGAAGAGGAAGACAACTCAGCCACCTCTCCTGTTCTGAAAGGACAGTATGACTGAGGCTCAACAAGGTCTAGAGATGCATTCCTAAGTCAATGACAGTGTAGCCACTGTATGGCCCTGGTGATGACAGGTATATGCCTGTGAGAAATAATGCTCTGCCTGCTGCTTCCTTGCTTATAGCCTATAGAGAAGTAATGCTGATAAGTGACAGCAGCAAATAATGAGCCCTGAAGCTCTTACATGAACAACTGCAGAACAGGAAGACCAGACTCTCAGTCATGTTAGCACTCCTGGCGCACACAATGTTGCAGATGTGCTGGCTAACATGGAATTTAACTTAGAGTAAAATGGATAACAGTCTTGGGATATTTAGGCCCAAGTTCTTGGCTTTCTTTAGGTAACAGAGTGGAAGGCTTTCAAACAGGTGATAGGATTATTTCTCTGCACATGTTTAGGACAACATGCATTTGGTATTGCTTTCCACTGAACCTTCCAGATAAGATTTCAAACCTCCAATATTTCACATTCTACTTCTCATACACCCTGGTCCCTCCCCTACCAGCTACACACAAACAATTCTCAAAACAAACTCTAAATTACATACCCCATAACTACTTCAAGTGACAACATGTGATGTGACTCATGTTTGTCTTTCAAAAGCAAACCAGCATCTGAAAACATACACAGGAAAAAAGCAATACTTCCTCAAAAAAATTGCTAGTGTTAGTAGAAATAGCGCCCTAACTTGTAAGGGCGATGCCTTGCTGATATGAAATACCAGCAATTACTCACATTTGACGTCATCTAACGTCACATATTCATGTTGTTCCAACTGGGATATCATATGCAATTTTCCTTCTTTGCCAACCAGCTTTCTTTCAGGGAGCTTTGAACTGCAATCATCTTGGAAGATGCTGGTGATTGACCAATACGTAACATTTAAGGACACAGTGTTAATTCCAGTGTGAGAACATTAAGATTATCTACTTGGTATGTACTGTCTTCCTTGCACTTAGTTTCAAAGGGACAGGCAGTGAAATGCATTTGGCAGGTATTCTGAACTAACTTTCAGCTATTATTACCACAAAACAGGCTGAGGATGTGGACAGAAATAGGACATTTCACCTCTAAGGTTGCGTCTGAAGTTGCTCTTTTAGTTGCTAATGTAATAAATTGCAACTATATTATTTAGATCAAAGAGGTTTTAAGCAATGGATGAAAGTCAGCTATACTGTGTTGTGAATTTATAAAATTAATATTAATAATAATAATAATTTAATCTTTGAAGTGCCTTACACAGAAGAATTAATTACCTCACAATACTCTTTAGAGTAGATGAGAATTATTACCTCATTCTAAGTGATCTGGAAACAGCAACAAAGATGCTGAATGACTTTACCAAAGTCATACCGGGCTAGTGCCTGAGCTAGCATTCAACATCAGGCATGTCTGGCTCTGTCTTTATGTTCAGACCACTCATCCACCCTATTGAAATGAGAGCTGGCTTCCTGTTTCATGTGCTTTGTTCAGGCATGAGCCTAAGATAATGAATAAAAATATTCCCACCCAAATGATCTTGCTTCATTTTGAGGTAGGCTAGTCAAATTGAAATACCTCTTTAATGTCCTTACACGTATTTCTTGAAAGAGAGTATTTTTCCCTCCTTTAAGGTTTTTCTCAGCTGCTGGACTGGAGCTGAAATACAGAGTATGAGCATGCATTAGTATGAGTTTAAATTACTAGCAGCAGTATAAAGCTATATCTACTCTGGCCTCTGACACTAAGAAAACATCTGGGTTGTGGCAAGGTCAGCATGAGACATTGCTTTCAAAAATACAGAAGAAAGAGTAATGGGGTTTCCCTGGGTCTTCCTGCCCTATCTCCTGCTGCCATATGCACTCTGTCATGTAAACTCCTCAAGCAATGTCCCAAGCGGCTTCAGGGAGATTTTACATGTAAACCACTCCATTCCAGAACTTTTGTTTGAGATCTTTGGCAGAGACAGGCAGAGGTCACGAGGGAGCTCACACCTCTCTCTGGAGAGCTACTGGGAGAGTCAGCAGCGTTTCCAAGCCCAACAGAGAAGGTGGACAGAGCTGCTGAGACACAGACCATGAGAGGCTCCTGCAGTAGTGTGTGACCAATAGAGAAGTGAGCAGCCTGGTTCCACCATGACAAAGGTCGGGAAAATGCCCAGCAGGGCAGGTGGCAGCAGCAAGCAGTGCATGACTGACCCACCATAGGAGTGCTACACCATGTTCCCTGCCCTGCACTTGAGAAGAGAGCAGGAGGGAGATAGTTTGAGTATTGGGGTCTTTCTGCCCCAGTGGTCTAAGTGGCCTGAAAAAGTCTTAATCCACAATTGCCAAAGACATTCAAGGCACAGTTATGCGGAGCTTGGTCCCTGTAGAGCTGTGGTTTCCCTAAAGGTCTGCAGTACTCTGATGCTCTCACCATTGCACAGGGTTGAATATAACACTGGCAAAAGAGAACATCAGTCTGTAGAACTCCGCATACAGACACCCAGGGTAGGGTGGCATCTGGCCTTCACATCCAGCACTACTATTACAGTGTATTGTCCATGATTCTGACACATGGCAGGACTTGCCACACGCTTTTAGCCATTCCCCAGTAGTGGGTTTGGCTTGAAAGCTGTATGAAGTAAACGTGTATTTCTGGTTTCCTCTATTAAGATGATGCCACAGAGCATCATCAGTTAAGGAGCTCTAGTCTCTATTAAAAAAAAAAAAAAAAAAAATCAAAAGCAAGAATTAGTCCTGTCGTCAATGTTCAGGTAAAAAAAAATATTAGACACTGATTTACCTTACCTGGAACTGCTGTATCAAGGCATAAACCTGCATAATTTGAAACTAAACATCTTTCTTACCTTGCAAATTGAAGTGTGTTAGTATCATCTTTCCAGTACCACACGCCTGGTCTTACTGTCTGCAAGAAAAAGAGTGCATGTCATAAATCTATGCTCAAGTTCTCAACCCAGCAAGATGTTAATCATGCAAGCACTGTGCATATGGGCCAATTTCTATCTTTCTACAGTTTGCTTTTCACTCAGATGTTGTCTGTGTGTTATTTGAACAGAAGTTCTCTGAGATTAAAGATTGACAGCATAAGAAAGAAAAACACGTATCTGTCCCTTTATGTCTTTCAAGTTATGAATAAATAATTGAAAGTTTGCTAAGGAGCATCAGTTCCTTGATTGCCAGTGAATCAATAAAGCCTGAGAAATCAAATGGAGCCACACATTGAAAAACTAATTGTTGCTTTTATTTAATAATATTTATGTAATTGTAGAGACTAAGTATTAGGAGAAAGGAAGATGTTATGCATTTTCCTGATATTCTGAGAAGGTTAAATAAACACCAGATAGACCGTTCAGGGGATACTGGACAAAACTACTCGTAACAGCATTTTACATCTGTATGTTTTTTTAAAAATATCCATTAAAAAAAAAAAAACTGGAAATAAATAAGAGGTATTAGCCCTTTCTTAATTAACATGAGAGACTTGCAAACCTTTAACTACTATTTGCAGGTCACCTTTAAAGCAAAATTACTCTTATTGCTGAAATCCTTCTGCCCACAAATTTGAACTCAGTGAAGCTTTAAGGCTTTCTAAGTCTTTCTGCTGGGTACCATTCAGCCAGCCAGCCACAAGGCTCTCACAATTCTTGCTCAATCTAATTTGGTAGTAGAGCGCTGGATATGGGACACCAGAATAATTTCACCTCTGCAGCCAGCAACCCATGTAATGGTTAGACCACAGAGATGAATATTAGGAAACTATGGCTCTAATCCTTTGACGAAAAGTGGTTATTTCAACTTGTCTGTTCTAGCCTTCAGTTCCAGCTCTCTAATACCGGTTTACAACTCACAGATGAAAAGGGCCATGCAGGTGCTATACCTTTATGTTACACACAAGGGATTATGAACCACGAAAGAAAAACAGAAAAGGTGGCAGCACAGCATAGCAAGGCCTACCAGCACATCACAGGAAGGAGAAAATACCATTCCCGTGTCTTCCAAATACACCTCAGCTGCTTCTCACTATTATGAATGACTGAATGACTGTCTCCGACTGCTGTGCTCCCTGGCCGGAGCAGTGGGACAGGTCCCTGCCCTGCCCACCCCATGTGGCCCTCCCATGTGCCCCAGGATCTGCTGCAGAGGCAAACATGAACGGCAGCAACCAGGCAGAGCTGGGAAAGGTGGGGAGGCTCACAGGCAGCATGGTGCTTTGGCTGGAAGACCACCAGAGCAAGGGGCAAGGCAGACACTGTTTCTAGCAGTATCCTGGTGACAGTACCCTGACAGCCTCCTGTCCCCTAGGAACCACAGATTCCAACACACAAGTGCCCCTTGAGCCTCCTCTGTTGGCTGGGACACACAGTCTGTGTGCTCTGCTCCCTTCCAGCTCTGCTAAGCAGCTTCCTTGGGTAACATTTTAGTCCAAACAGGGGAATTAAGCACTTTCCATGCAATAACATCTCCACAGCCACTCACTGGGCTCACTGTGGTTTGGATGGGTGGGAGCTGCAGAGGTTTTCCTGGTTACTGGCCCAGAACCAGCAGCAGTGAAGGCAGTTGTGCCTGGCCCCTCTGCTATGGGCATTGATGTCTGTAGAGCACTCTGAATGTTAAACATACTTTAGTTTCAGACTTTACAAGACTCAAAAGTATATCTACAGGGTCTCAAGTCTGTGACATGACCTAGGTCCCAACACAAGCAACCGGCTCAAGTTGCCCCTGGAAATAATTCCCGTACACTATGGCAGATCGCTTTTGAAGGAGAGGTTTTGATCTTTGGGATATTGTGAAGCACTTGGTTTTGCAAGCAGAGAATCTCTCATACTAGTCATTCACAGTGGGTCAGTGTTATATATAACTGGTACTGCTAAGATTGCACCCAAAATTAGTACAAGTTATAGGGACAAAAGCACTTTTTGCCAATAGAAATCAAGTCCCCATGAAGGGTGAGGCTTCACGTTACAGCTAAGCCAGCCTAATAGCTAGTTGTTGATGGAAGAGGCATTCTTGCTCCCTCCCATCAATTTTCACAACATTTATCTTGTGCTGATTCTTTATCTTCTCTGTCCCTGCAGCAAGGCAGCTCCCTACACTGTCAAAAATAGTAACCCAGCAAAAATAAATAAGAAGCTTTCTGTTGAGTTAGCATTTTACACCACTTCATGGTGGAGTCAAAGAAAGGCCAGCAGAGATGCAGATAAAGGCAAGGGGACAGGGGGAGGACCACACTTTTCAGTACATCAGGTCAGCTGTAAGGTGAAAACCAGACATAATCTAGGAAAATTTTGTTAGTATAGCTGCACTAGGCCAGTATATACTTTGAAGAGATGAAAATACCTGACCTAAGACTTTTAGATAAGTCAGTTCAGTAAGACAGGAGGAACATATCCTGTGCTTTCAGCTTTTAAAAGTTGGTATTCATTTTTGCAATAGTTTCTGAGATGCTCATGATCACATGGAAGAACAAATGGGGAGAGAAAACTTCTTTAAAACCACTTGTCCCTAACTTACCCCCATTTCCACAGCCCTCCAAACACTGCAACTATTCTCCTCCAGGTACTCTTTAAAGGTTTATTCATGCAGACAGAGTCAGCCCATGGATAGACAAGAAAAAATCTCAGATCAGCCTGAAAATTCAGCTCTGGCTCTGTCCCCTACAGCCATCTCATCTCTTTCTTTTCTTTTTTCTTTTTTTTGCGAGTTGTATTGTGTATGTTTTGTTTCCAGTTGCTATTGCAGGCTGCCAAGTACATATCCATGACTTGGCAGCCAAGACACATATTTAAGAGGATGAGAGAAGCAGGTTTAGAAACAACCTCAGATCTCACCCATGGCAGCCAGGCAGCACTATAGAAATAGGCTCCCCGCCAGGGGAAAGGGGGAAGTATGGAACTGGTAGCTCATTGACTCATTTGTGTAGAGTAGGGCTGTCATCAGCCTCAGGAGACCATTATCCCATCTTGGCTCCAGTAGAAGACGCACTAAAAAGACTGGCAAAAGTAAAGGTGGAGTTGCAGATACTTGAGCTACCTATGTTAACATTCACAGCACAGGAGGCAAAGGAGACAAGCCTTCACCTGTACTAATGTTGGGAGAATATTGTCACAAAAAGCCTAGACTAAAGATAGGGAGAAACTAAGACTCAGAACTACCTAAAGGGAGAACAACTGTGAAGGAAAAGGCTGGGGCTGAGAGCTAAAGACAGAGCTGACTACGCAGGCAGAGAAGGCCTGGCAATCACAGCAACAGACAGGCTAACTAGAGGAAAATTAAGACAAATCCAGCAGAGATTTATGGGGAGTGGGACAGAATTGGCTCTGGCCCAGCACATGGACTAGGACACGCAACAGTTTCAGGGGGAACCCCAAGACTGACTGAATTACCAGGGCAGGAGACTTGGGATACTCAGAAGCAGCACTGTACTACCCTTGACCAAGTGTTTGCTGGAGGAGAAAAGTTCAGCCCAAGTATTTCATGAGCTAAGGCTGCAGAGGTGAGCATCAAGCATCCCACCCATGCTGACTGCCCAAATGGGTACCAGTCTTGAAAAAGAATTAAAAGCTTGGCATTTTGTGGCAAAGGAGATTAGAGTCTGTTGGATCCCTGCTTTAGCTGTTGCAAGAGTTGGAAGCTGTAAAAGGAGTGAGCCAGAAGATTAGAAGTAGAATTAAGGTATAAAAGTTGAAGGCTACATGGGAAACTGATTTCCACATGGGCTTCAGTCACAGAATGGCAGGCAAATCACTCCAACCTGCATTCAACCCTAATGACCATTATTTGCATACTCTTTTCTTTCTGAGCAAACAGCTTGGCTTTGTGGAATTCTGAAATGCAGGACTCGGTATCCACAGCTGCAGCAGAAGCCAATGGGAACTCTGCTTTGAACAGTCTTAAAAAGCATTTAATACTAAGCTGTCCGAAAAAAAAGCTCTTTGTCATCTCCAGGGAAGACCACGTAATAGACACGTGGCATCTGGCTTTTGCTGATTTGTATCACCTTCTTTCTGTGGGAATTATGCACATCTCAGGGGTGAAAACTGGATTGGTAATATTGTGAAGCACTTGAGATGTAATGGTGATGACCTCCACAGGCAACCTCCTAAGCAATAATTCTTCTCCAGAGCCGGGGCTGTAAAGCACACAGAAAACAGGGTGAAAATTGTACTGAGAACTACTACTTTCTTTGAGCATACGCTGCCCATTGTGTGCACTGTCTGAGGCAGGTGCCCTACAGAAGAAAAAAAAACTGTTAATGCATAATTAAAACCTGAGTTCTAAAGCACAAGCACACAGAAATCAAGAAATCTGTTTGTTCTGAGGGTCATAATTCTGAACAACTGACCTTGCAGTTGTAATAGGCTTCTTCTAATGTTGTCATGTTTGTGTGTCCATGTGCATCCCGGTAGCTGGGAACACTCAACAGTATGTGAATACATCCATTCTTTAAGTATATCTGATGTTTCAGTTGGGTATAACACCCAGAAAATAAACATGTGAATAAACTCAACAAAATTATCACTGACTCACCATACAGCCATTCACTTTTCTGCCTCTTGTTTCTTCTTGCTGTGTCAAGTCTGTCTTCTATACCCACCACATTAATTTCCTCCTCTTTTCCCAGGGTCAGTTAAATGACAGGCCTGGTTTCTCGGAGCATATTAGACTCTGTGTGTGCGCACTACTGTTTGTATTAGAAACACAAGTGCAGAATTCAATTTCACAGTAACTAATTCTTAGTCCATGACTACGACATTTACCTGCCAAGTACTTCTGGCTGCTCATTAAAAACAGGATCATGCTATACGAATGGAATAAATAATGTCCTCAGGCATGATACTACGAACACCAGTATGTTTTTTCACTTCAGATTTGTGCAAAATTGAAGCTAAAAATCCCGTGGTTTCAGCAATTTGCTCTGTTTTCACATATCAGCACTGCTGTGTTTCAGTCCCATTCCTCGGGTCACGCAGAGCAAAGAGTAGCTAGACAGCTGCAGTGTAAGTCCTGGAGATATACTGTGTCCACCTCGCATCCTGTCTTCCTCGGACACCAGTGCTAGCCTTGCTGCAGATTCAGAGCCCTGTGGCCTGGCTATCTGCCGCGTTCAGTGGTGGCTACATCCACAGCCACGAACTGGCTAAAGGTGTTTGATACGCAAAGGCAGCAGTAGCTACCGAGCCCAGGTCTAAGGGAAATCAGGAGGCAGTGACTGCCTAGCAGCGCTTACGGGAACGCAGGCTGCTTTTGGAAAGCCAGAAAAACCAGCTGCACATTCTTTTACTGAAATCCTCATGCAACTACTCCCTCTGCATTGTTTTATCAGATGAGATTACTGAACATTAGCAGTTGTCAGCTATTTTCATACAGCTAGGCATTTGCCTTGTGCCCCCAGTAATCAACCTTTTGTTATTAACATGCCTGTAATAGAAAGGCCAAAGTATTTAAATGTACCTCATACTCAGTAGGAATTTTCAAAACTTCTATTTTGATTCTGTATTCTGAGGTGCTCAGAAAGCTATGGAACTTAACAAAAATGTCATAGCCTATTTTCTAATTCTGCTGTAGGATATAATAACCATCTACATGATACAGAATTAGGAAAAAAAGAAAGTGAAAATTTAATCTAGAAGTACTATAGACAAGATCTTCTCTATGCAGCTCTATGAGCTTTGAAGGTAGTTTTTGCAGGGAACTTCACTTTTAGGTTTTAGTTTGTTACAGGGCTTATTGGCTTATTAGATTTTTTAGTTTGGTTAGCCTCCACCTGTAGTGCTGGGGATAGGACTGAGGACTCGCTAACATCAGTTCCCTTTAACCAGGCTGTGCTGGAACATTTGCAAACATGTTGTGAATGAGGTCTGCAGCAGGAAAAGGATTCTGCCAAATGAGAGATAAACATGGTTTTGAAAGAAATAAGCTTACATTTTTAGATACAGACTGGAAAAAAATAGTGCTGTGTTCAGCTATGATGTGATTGCTAGGGTGCCATTTCAGCCATGCAACAGCTCATACAGGGATTGACTTAAAATATTTCATTATGCTTGCCAGTGAATAGCAAGACAACCAAGACCCTAAATCCATCTTTTTATCTTAAGTGCTGCCTGAAACAGACAGCAATGGCACTGCTAGAAGTCTTTTTGTTCTTCAGTCCCATTAAAAACAGATTTTTAACTGCTGACCTGCAATCATTTGGAGCAGCAACATTTTGAACTGCTCCAACAGACAGGGTACAGGTGCTGTTAACTGTTACCTAAGCATAAGCAAGAATGACCTTACGCTGCTTGGTCTAGGATACAACAGTGATCTGTCAACTTTGCACTGGCCAACACACACTAAACCGAGTCCCGAATGATGGGAGAGATTATCTTCAGCAGTAGAAAAGGAACAAAAATTTCCTATACTGCTACTGATTTTCCTTAAAAGAAGTAGGAGCCTACAAGAAAAAATCATCTCTTAGAGGGAAATTCACTCCCTCTCTGAAATTCCTGGCTTATGCTGTTATTGGGATGACAAGAGGAACCAGCTTGTCTGTGTCTACACCCTACTGATGCAGGAGAGAGTAAAGGCAAATGGGTCATGCAAGGGTGGATCAGGGATTTTTAATACTGCTGTTTCATATGTGGAAATGAAATATGTTGTTGCATCTGGAAATGCTGGCCTGCCCAACTATATAATCACCATGCTGCTGCAAGCAAAATCTGCTCTGGAGGCAGCTCTATGCTATAGGCTTCTGCCTGCATAAATATGCGGATGAGAGTGGAGGAGAGATGTGATACCTGACCCACATAGGTGTGCTAAAGCAGCTTTACTAGCATAACTTGTTTTGCCATGGGGTAGGGAGGGGTGATAACTTTCCTGTGATGAACAACTGCAGAGCAGAATTTTGCTGCTGTAAGAGCATCCAAATGCTTTGCTAGTTTAATATCACAGAATTCCCATGTGCCAAGGTACAGTGGCTCTGACATAGGCAGAGATTAGACCACTGTGTGCTTTCTAAAGGGACACAGTAAGGGAAACATATGGTAGGAAGAAGGCAAAAGAGGAGATGTGGAACACTTAAATAAGTAGAGCTTGAAATGCAATGCACTGACAAGAGTGAAAAAAAAAGAACTTTAAAATATATCATGTCCTTACTCTGAGTGTAAGGACACATTTTTTAACATGATGCCTTGTGTTCAGTGTAAGTGCAGAGACTAGAAACATGAATTCCCTGAACATTTCCTCTCTTTTTTGCTGTTCCTCAATGTACCTCTTGGAGTGGCCTGCAACGGAGAAGACAAAATTTCTGGTACAGTACTAAGGATGCCACATCTCCTTCAAAGTTGTCACTGCGTGGCTGTGCCCCACAGTGCCCCAACTCTTCAAGGAGCACCTCTCAAACAAATGACAGGCAGCTCCCTAGAGAAAGGCTGCCTAGTCTGCAGGGCCCTATGCGGTGTCTCCCGAGAGATAAAAGGAAGGCTGCCGGGATACATTCATTCCTGCCCTTAAGATAGTATCACAAGGGATGAGCAGGGCTGCAGCCTGTCTGCTAAGTCCTATGTGCAAACTTCAAACAGACGCTCTGGAGGCGGCAGGGCACGGGGCTGACTCACCCAGCCAGCTGGCTGGACGCAGCCTGCCCAAACATGTCTCAGCGTTCCAGCTCCAGGGTGGGTTGCCCCCAGATACCTCTCTTGTCCTCAGCTCCTTCCAACGCCTCACACATGGCACGCTGCTGCAGTAACACTTTTGGGCTTTGTCTTTTTCTGGCTCTTCCCGCTCTCCTGCAAAGCGAGGGTGGGGAATTGCAGGGTGACCTGCATCACACACAGGAGTGACTGTTTTGCATTGCTCCATACCTGGATGCACCGTAAGTCAGGCACTAAGGTGCTTAAGGTTTTAATTTGGGTGATTAAATTCTCCAGTATTAACGCTACAGGTGTTCTTCTGTATGAAATAATACCATCCATACAAACTCAATCAGCAAATATAAGGAATTACAAAGTTATAATCACTTTAGATCCTTCCTATGGGCTTGGTCCTTTGTACAGTCCTGTTTAAGAATAAGCAAGTTCAGAAACCCAGGCCCATGGTTTTGACAGAAGGCACTGGCTTTCCTTCCTGGTGAGTCAGGACAGCACAAAGGATGAGAGACGCGGAGCACGGAAGCAATGAAACTGCAGATTTTAGACGAGATTATTTTCCTGTCTTCGCCAAATTCATTTTAAATGTGTAACTACTCCCCAGAACTACATGTACTCAGCAAATACAGCTATTTGCAAACGTGGAGCAGCATTTTCCCCTCTGACATTTACTTTATTTAAGAAAACTGGGGAGGGGCAAACATAGTCCCACTATGGGAAGTTTCAACTAATAGGATCAGAGCTCACACTATGGAAAGTACAATCTACTGAAAATCAATTCAAAGTTATTCTTTGTTTTATAAACTAAGTGAATGAATACAAGGAATCTAGCTCTGAGCCCTTCAAGTTTCCTGCCACTTGCATTTTGGGAGCTTGTTCATGTATTTGAAAGGCTACCTTGTGCCTCAGGACTTAAATCCTTTTCCAGTCATGCAAGTCAGCAGCAGTTTCTCATCTTTCACATATCCCACACACAGTCCAGGTCTGTCCACACTAAAAAATATCCCTTTCCAAGGGGAAAATAAATAAATGTATATATACACACACATACATACATATGCACACAATTACTCCAGTGTTAACCTGCTCATGCCCTCAGCCCCTGGGGTATTTTAGCCAACTGGACAGGTATTACACTTCTGTGGTCCCTGTTGCTCCCTGCCTGCCCCACCACCAAAGGGCACAGAGCAGCAGTGGCCAAGCTGAAAGGACAGATGACAGCACAGGCTTGCAACAAACCATCTGCTGTGTGCATTTAGCTACAGCAGCTCTGCAACACACTTAAATAGACGTTTGGGAAAAACAACAAAAATTGTGTTTAATAACTGGGCAGCAACGCTGAGGAATGCACAGCAAGGGATGAAAAGTAAAGGAAACTATGTGGCAAGAGCAATTACCAGTCAGTTAGGAGGAAAATAGTTCACCCACATTTGCAACAAACACGAATGCTACCTAATCCTTACTATTGCCCCCCAGTAGTGGGATTTCAGCCAGGAAGAGTGTATTTAGCAAAGCATGACAGTTCACAGCAACAGCTTTTCACTTACAGATCATCTACTCTCTTCATAAGCACATATGCCTATTAGTTCCTAAAAAAAGAAGTAAAATTGAAAACTCATTCTATCGCCTCATTCTCAGGGGTCCTGTATACCTCAGCCTGGGAATCAAGAGGGTGATTGCCAGCAAGATGCCATGCACATCAACACCAAAAGCACCCAGCCTCATTACAGCCTCTGGAGATTTCACTGCAGCACTCAGCAGGTGCTGAAGTTGCTGTGACTTCTCAGATCTCTAGGCGATGGCACAGCCATTTCACTAGGAACCATTCAATAAACTTGAAGTGGGTTTGAATCACTTGTGACAACAGCTGATCATACAAGCTTTTAACAAGCCTCACACTCCCCCATGGCAGCTACTGGAACCCCTTTCAGTACCCAGTGAAGAAAACCCCCCAGTCAGTGCCCTGGCAAACAGGCAAAAAAACCCCACATAGTAAACAAGAGTCCTACATCTCTGATGATTATTAAACACCAATCAAGTTTATTTTTGTCAGCCTCTTAGCACAAAATATTTTAATAGGCTTTTTATGTACATATACACCCATCAGCAACAAGCTGAAGGAATTGAAGTCCCCAACCTTCCTTGCAGCACAGGGAACTAGCAGGGCAGCACTGCTGTGCTTCCCAGCACCCCAACACTCCCACTTACAACCGAGCAAACAAACCAAAACACAGCAGATGACTGCCTTCAGCTGCCCACTGCTCTGCGGTTTTTTCCCTTAAAGGGCAAGCCAGTCAAAAATGTGCATGTCATCAGACTCTTCCATTAGCGCTCATTAATTTGCAGCTCCTCAGAGTCTAAACACTGCGTGCTTTTTGCTTTCTTAAACAAATGAAGAGCTCTGGAGACGGTCTGTAGTAAAACCAGACAAGTTTAACTACTACAAATTTTGCCTGTTCTGTCAAGTTCAGCGTCTCAGCTCTCTGCTCAACACTCCCAGCTCTCAGGGTGTCCTTGGCAGCATTGTAACGGGGGGGGGGGGGGGGGGGGGG
>JANRGW010030956.1:38057-51974 GCA_024733675.1 Psilopsiagon aymara | reverse complement strand
TTGCATTCTTTTGATTCTCCTTCCCATCCCTTCAGGAGCAGAGGGAAGAAAAAGGGGGAAGTGAGTGAACAAACTGCATGGCTGATTTATGGCTTAAACCACAACACTGCATCACTGATTACACGTAACAGCACAGGGCAGACAGTCCAAAGCTAGAGCTGCCCTGAGTTGGTATCTTCACACGGTACAGTTGAGGATATGCAGAGGCACTCTGCAGGGTCCCAGGAGCATGCTACAGCCTTACTATGATGGGAATCCTGAGATAACAAGCTGTGTTTCCCAGCTGAGTCAATCTGCTCAGGCCCAGCCTCACACAAGCTCCCCCTGACTCTTCCACCTCTTGGGTTAGCTGGTTCTCCACAAGCCCTGTCATTCCCACAGCATGTACTGCAGATGGCTGTACACACAGCATGGGTCTGCCTTCGGGCTCAGGCACTTCTGCACAGC
Source organism: Psilopsiagon aymara (assembly GCA_024733675.1). NCBI lineage: Eukaryota > Metazoa > Chordata > Aves > Psittaciformes > Psittacidae > Psilopsiagon > Psilopsiagon aymara. Next base: position 51,527 of record JANRGW010030956.1, on the reverse strand, counting down.
ATTCGCTGGGGCCTTGTCTCACACCTTGCCACAGCTGCTAGAAAAGCTGTCACAGTTGTGTAAACTTGAGGGGCAAACTGAGCTTAAAAGTTTTCTGGGCACTTGACTCCAAGCAGTCCCAGCCTGCAATTTCTCCTGAGGCACAGAGCACAGCTCTTTTAGCAGTGAGGACAAAATCTGCACCAAAGTCACACCAAGGTCCTGCTGCTTTCTGTCCTGGCATACATTCCATTGCGGCCATAGCATGAAACCAGCGCAGGTACTGACAGCCCTGTGTGCATCTTTCCTGCTTATTCAAAACCTTTCCACCTTTCTCCAGTCATGGGTGCTCATTTGGTTCCAGTTTCACTTCCTTTTCACCTCAGCTGGAAAGTTACTGCCAACATGGCACAGTCAGTCTGCTGCTTCTGGCTTCTCCAAACAGTCTGTCTCCAAAGCCTTGAAGCTACAAATCATGATGTGCTCTCTGTTCAGACTCCCACGCTGTGATATCAGCATCTGCCTCTTTTTTAAAGCAGTCAGTTTGATTCTACTGTGGGTGAGGCAGGTCTGACTTACCTTGTATCTCCTCATCACAGCTTTGGATTCAGGAAGAATTTCTGTCTCAGCAGAATCTGATGACCTCTGAAAAGAAAGGAAATTGCAGGGAGAAGGAAGAGAAATTGTCTTATAGGAAAGATACAGAGCAGAACAAGACTCCAGGATTTTGTTTTACTTTGTTCCAGCTGAGTCAATGACCTCATCCTCCCATTCTTCACTCAGGCCACATTCTTACTGACAGTTACACATTTCTCTCCAGTGTTTATTCATAGTTAAAAATCCAGTCATCAGTTTCCAGAGCCACTGGCTTTGTTTCCCCTAAGGCTTCTCATGTACTTCCAAATTTCAGACAATCATTAGCAATTTCAGAGTTTGTGATTCTTGTCTAAAACCCAGCATCTCCTTTTCTGCTATCTACAAACCAGCTATAGGATCTTGAATAGATCAGGGTCTCATGTCCTTTAATCAACTTGCTTAGATTTTCTTAAAGAACATTTCTTGTTGACATGGGCTGCTGTTTCTGAGCTGAGCTAAGCTGGTATAAAGTTCTGGCAGTACTTACCCCTGCAGGTGACTTTTCCTTCCCCAGGTCCTTCTCTGTGATGGTGAATTCCACAGCCTGCCTCACCTTCTCCTTCTCCCAATCCCGCAGCTCCCTCTCATACCGAACCAGTGACTCCTGCATGTATAGCTATGAAGCAAGCCATGTTTGGAGTGAGCAGGGCTAGGAAGGAGCTGTAAGTAATAGTCTCTGGCTCAAGTCCATGCCTGTCACCAGTTCCTCCCTTCCAAGAGACCTCAGCCAGAAGCCCACTCCTTTCCCATGTCTTCCCGTAGCAGAAAGGGAGAGAACCATTACTATAAGACTGATACAGAGAAGACACAATCACTTGCCAAAGAACAGGTGTCCAGAGGGACACTACTGCAAGTCTGTGCCCTCACTAATATTACAGAAGCAGGACTTGCTTTTTACAGATACTTAAAGTCCCTGACATCAGCTGAAAACCACTTCCATTCAAACTGTGACTTCTTGTAGCTGTGTTCAAGTCACAAAGTCACATTTCACAATTACACCTCATCTAGTGAGCCACACAGACACTTAAACCACCAGAAGAAATGAAGCTCAGTGTCTTCAGGAATGAGAAGTGCTGGCCAGCATTATGGAGCAAAGCAGGATTCCTTCAGCTTGCTGAGTGCTGGAGACAGCCATTTGGGACCTGCCCAGGTGATGGTAATAGAGGCACCTCTTGGGTCTCACCTCACACACCAGATCTGTGCTGCAGAAGGAAGCAGTCCCTGAAGGTTGCAGCGTGATGAAGCAGGGAATGCTTTCTCCAGGCTGCACAACCCCTACTTCTGGAGCAATCTGTAACACCTGGGGAAAAAAACAAACAACAAACCCAAGCCACAGAGGAGATGTTTCATTGTCCTGGGACCTTCCTATGTGCCTTCTCTTTGTAGGGAACATGGGACTGTGGGAATTCTCTCCCCTCCCTTCTCACAGGTATACAGCGTGAGTGAGGTACAGCTGATAAAGTGCAAGAACAACCACGGACTTTGCTGGTAGAGGTGGTCCTGATGTTCATTATTGCATCCTGTAGTTCCAGGTTCATGTATCCTCACTGAAGTCTTCAGATTTCCCCCTGAATTCCTGTCTTTCACCCCTGTCCTGACCCTTGCCTTCACTCTTCTCTGCCTTTTCCTTTCAACAGCTAATACAAAAGCCAGTTCCTTAGGACTGTTTCTGAATGTCTGGTTGAAAATGGAGTTGTAAGGTACTTTCAGGACACAACAGAGATGAGCAAGAAGGCTGTAGAGGAAAGAGAAGGACTTACCCTCTTGTCTTTGCAGGTGCTTATGTGCCAGGCAAACACAACAGTCTTGCTCTCTGAGATGTTGTTGAGAAAGACAAGTCGACTGGCTTTAGCACAGTCTGGGATATTTCCAAAACAAATCCTTTTGTGGGACAAGGTGGCTGCCTGCAGGAAGCAAGGTGAAACCAGAAGGAACAGCAGGAAAGGAAGATGGGATGTGGCTATTGGAGAAGGGCAATCATAGTCACCTTGAAGTTATCCAGCAAGTCATGGATGATATTTGCCAGTTAACTTTACCATAACAACTCGAGGGAATGTTACATTTTTTGCTCTGGTTACAATGACTCTTTACATCAAGAGTTCAGCCCTGTTGCAGTGGGATTGAATGAGCAATGAATGGAATATAACACTGGCGCTGGAGCAAAGATCAGCAAGCACTCAGATTCCCTCTGCAGCACCTGCAGTCCAGGCCTTTTTCTACTTCAGCTGGCAAACACATGAGGTGTGTCCTTGTCCAAATCATCATCAACTTGAACGTGAGTTTTGGGAAACTGCTCCCTAAAGCACCTTGCTACTAGTCTGTCTCATTCTCCAGGCAAACTGATTAATTACATTGATCGTTAGAGAAGCTAATGACTCTTGGTTACAGATAACAGAGCCTTGTGGAATGACATCTTTGTTGCCAGCCTGAGACAGGTTTTTAATCATCTTTTTGCTACACCCAGGAATGCAATCACCCTGCTGGAAGCCAAAGAGCATATGTAGCTATGGCTGTGCTCCAAGCTAGGCACACTGGTGTCACCAAGGATGAACCCTTTATCTGCCCAGACTATGCCTCTGCTGATGCTGTTTAATGCTGATTCATTACACTGTGGGTAATGAATGAATCTGTGGGTGAATTTAACAACAGAGTTTTCCAGGCTGGCAGGGTGGCTCAGACCAGGCAAACAAGCTCCTGCTGAGCCAGTGACAGGTTAAACACGTGCATTCCTCAGGATGTGCCTGAATGAGTGACTATCCTGCAGTCTGCATTCAGGTTATGAATCATTTGCACTTAGCTGTGAAATGGTAGCAGCCAAGCCCTGGTAGGGTATGTCAGGAGCATAATGCTTTTTTTGTGAATGAATTGAAAAAGAAAAAGGTGCTGTTGCTGCCAATGAAAAGCTAGCTGTGATGGAGGGGTAATTTTCAATAGAAAATTCAGAACATGAACAAAGCCTAAAGCTTTTTTTGTTCAAATGGCAGTGGAAGCAAGAAACTGAAGAGACAGCACCTTTCAGAATAACTGCTTTTTATGAGTTAAGCTCTAGATGACATGCTGGAAGAGAAATATCTTGCTCTATCTTGTGGTGAATGAATACTTCTGCAACAAAGACTATTGCTAGATGGGGCCACTTGCATATTTCATTCTCTCACACACATCTGGATTGTTCATATTGCCCATATCAGGATGCCTGGCCTTACCTGCCCAGGCACAGTTAGCTTGGTAGAACCTGAAAAGACTGAAGGAGGCAAAATTTTACTGGATGAAGCAGTCTCTTCTATCGTGTTTGGATCGTAGCCTTCTCCCTTGAAAGTGATCACAGCTGATTCACCTCCCAGGATGTGGATGGGAACATCAACCTGCCTTGGACAAGAACAGAGTTTTAAGTCCAGAGTCATATTTGTGAGAGATGTGCAATATGCTAATATATTTGCTAATGGACTAGTTTAAATACAACACAAGAATGGATGAAAAGAAATACAGTCTTTTTTTCTTTCAGGCCTTGCCCTTCCCTGCTAACTGTGAGATGGAAAGAGAGTCCCTCTTGGAGCAAGAGTTGGGGTTTTAGATTTTATTTTTCCATGGATCCACTGCAGAGTGGGGCAATTAATACTGCTCCAGCTCTGGCCCTGTCTGCCTGCTGCAGCCTGGACAAAGGTCTTTGGGAACACTGTTTGCAGAGGTATGCAGCAATGTACAATGCATTGATAAAAGACACCAACTTCAGTCTCTTTGGTGAAGTTACTGGAGGCCAAGAATGAATCAAAAATCTGATCTGATACTGTTGATATCCTCAGTCACTGTTTGATCCTTGAAAAACAGGATGACTTTGATTGTGGAAGAAACCTGTTCTTTGGGAAGAAGAAACTTATGAGATAGCAATCTATCTGCTCCAGCTCCTGAACAGACCAGTCACTCATTAGCTTTCAAGACTCTTTGCTTCTTGCATGAATGGAGCTCAATTCAGCTGTTGCATGACATGGACCAACCACCATTAAGAAATCTAAAGTGTCTGAGGCACACAACAACAGAAATAAACTGTTTCTGGCAATCATGAGGAGGGTCTTACCACATATGTTCTAGCTTCCAGTGGTGAGAAGATCCACTCAATGTGGCCTGTTATGCCAGGGGGGATTTCACCTCTAGGAGTTAGGCAGACAAACACAGGATGCTGAAAATTCTCCTTCTGGATCTTCATAACCTCATCCAACTGAACCTCAAATATCACCGGCACAGAACCGCCGTTGTAGAGTTCATAAATCTAAAGTGAGTGAGAGAGAGTGGAGCTTCTTACACCATGCACAAGTTCAACTAGTTAGCACTTCCTCAGAGGACTCTGATAAGCATTAAGAATTAATTAGTCAGCTCGTCTCCTAAGAATGAGGAGACCTCATAGTGTCAAGTTTTATCGCTGAGACTCTAATGGGAGACTGTGCTGAGGGTTTATCACCACCGATGTACATTGGTAACTACAGTGCCTCTCCAAGTGGTGCCCTGCAAATTCAGTCTAGGAGAAAATTAATACAAATTAGCTAAAGGGATCACTGTAAAGCGGATTACTTGAAATGCAAACCCACTTATATTAAAGTGATCTTAATTCAATTCAGACTTGTTCATTCTCAAGTAAATTAGGTAGAAGAGAATCAAAGCTGCCTTTTTGCTGAATAAGTGCTTAAGGAAGTTTAATTAATTACTAAAAAGCTAATCAGGATTTATTTCCAGAGTGCCTGGAGTAGCTAGACAAGTTTTCAGTTGGACCCAGTGCAAGAGAATAAGGGGATGGCCTAACATACCTTGTAAGCATTCTGGCTAGAGTGAAAGCCAAACCTTGTCAAGTTCGTGACGGTGAAAGGTACTTTCTCTGCTGCCATCCCAGCAGCCATTTCCACACTCTGCTAGTCTCAAAGCTCTCCTGTAATGCTTTCCTTTGGAGGCCATTCTATTTTCTGGGAAATGCTTTGGATACTGCTGATACTTGGGACACAGTAACACCAGCTCCTTCCCCCCACTTGCTGCTGGGACTGGCCTCAGGATGCTCACCTGTGTGGGGGGGTGAGAGGTCCCAATAGCAATGGGTGTGAAGAGGTGCTTTGAGGATGTAAAATGAATGTACTGCTGGCCCTCTTCCACTGTCACACCGCTGAAGTTCAGCTACAGTGGAAACAAACACAGTCACTTTCTTACAGGGACTTGATCCCATCATGAACAATTGCACAAGGACTCCGAAGGACTTTGCAAATTGAGGTCAACAGTTACAGATTTAAGTTGCCCTAAGAGAAAAGCAAGGAGACAGAGAGCCTACTCAATGGTTGGCTCTTCTGTGAAAGGTTTTTTGCATCTTGTTCCAGAGAGAAGGTACTTTTCTCTCTGCTGTGTCAGGCACTAGCCTCAGTGTTTCTCTGTGCAAGTATATGGTAGAAATTCTCCATGAATGAAAGTGTCTGGATTGTACATAAGACAGTGTGCAGCTGTGACAAACAAATCCTTTGGAAACACAGGATTTTAGGTAAGTAATGGCTTCCTCTTGGAAAGAATCATCTGGATGTCTTCACTCTGGAGGACATCCTGATCCAAGAGTATGTCTAACAGTCCAAAAGCTGCAAGAAGATCCCAGCTGAATTTTAAGCAATCAAGTAATGATCAACAGCAACGTAGCCACAGGCACTTCAAGCAAGGCAGAGAGATTTGCAGAGCTATTTCATGGAAAGGAAGAGACACAGCATTCTGCATTTTGAGAAAACTGCAGTCAGGCTGGAGATGAACTGCGATGCATGCATGATTTCCTGCGGGATCACTCAAAGCACCCTTGAGCTGTCTTGAGGCAGAGGCTGCAACGCAGTCACGCAGCTAGTAATATCTTTTCATGGGCCAAAGGGAGGTAAGTTGCAGCAAGTTCGTAATTAGCTAAAGCATGGCTGTTTTTCAAGTGCATATGTAGAAGATGGAGAGGACGTTTGTGATGGCAGGTGGATGCCTTGGACAGACCCCTGCAGGAGGTACTGCATCAGCTGCTTAAAAAAGGAGCAGAGAATGCCAGTTCCTCTGAAACAACCCATTCTGGTTTAGCTCCATAAGCAAAATGAGGAGGGAGAAGGGACTAGAAATACAATGCTAACAAGGTCTCACATGGGATCTTTTCAAAGCACTACATGAGCATTCAGCCTCCTGAGAGCCTCAGCAAGCCAGATAAAGTGCAAACAGGAAGAGGACTAAAGCTGATGCTTTCAAACTGCAAGGGAAAAAGGGTCAGGAACCTTCCTGAGCTTTGGGAGTAAAACACCCATTTGTATTACTTTGGTCAAAAAAACCTAACTTGGATTCCACTAGTCCAGAATTACTGAGGAAAAGTTGCCATCAATTTTCATAGACACAAGATGCAACATTTAGAGGACTGTCAGTTAAAGGGAGACAAATAGGGAAAAATAAAGACCTCCTGCAATCAGTTCTCCTTCCATAGTGCTCAGATTTTGTCTCACAGCAATGGCTTAGAACATGAGAGGGGCAGGAACACCAGATTCCCCAGGGAACAGAGCTGCCTGGAGAACATGTGGTGCAGGTGACAGCATCTCATGAAACCTAATTAGCAGCTCTGAGGTGAAGCACAAACACTTCCAATTTATGGATGCTCTGTGCTCGGGGATTCTCCCTGGGAATCCAAGCTTTCTCTCCAGTGAGTCCTGGGAACTAGCCTACCTCATCCTGCAACACCTGCAGCTGGCTGAGCGTTTCCTACTAAAACTGCTGAGGGCTGCAGATTCTGCCTGGCCAAATGATCCTGGCACTCTGAGAACAAAGTCACATCTGCACTCTTACAGGCAGGCTATGACAGTGAGGCAAATGACAACCTGTAAGAGCATTAGGGAGCAAGAGGCCCTGTTTCCCTACTGTACAAGGGACTGGGTAACACGCAAGTCCCATAGGAGTTTCATCTTGCAGCCACAAGAAGTTGCCAATGGGAAATTAGTCTGGATTCTTCAGAGCACCAGTTACAACGCAGGACTGAAAGCCAGCCACAGAGAGGGGAAGGAGTAATAAAGAGGGAGCTCCTCCTGAAGATGAAGCAGACAGGTTCTGTTGGGGAAGCAGAGGAGTGGGAGATCAAAGTCTGACCACATGAGTAGAACCATAACAGAATTGAATTTGGACCTCCAAAAAATGAGGCACTGGCTTGCAGCTGGCTAACATCACTGCTCTGAAGCCAGGCAATTTGGAATTTGACAGAATGACCAAGCAATACCCCAGCCCAAGGGTCTCTACCTCGCCTATTGATGCTTTCTCAACTTTCCAAAGCTTAACTTTTGGCTTGACAATACCCAAAATGTCACCCCAAGGTTACCTTCCCTTAAGGTTAGCTTATGTTCAGCACATTTCACCAGATTCCCAGGTGAGGATCTGCTCTGCATGTGAGCTTGCATAGAGCAGTCTCTGCTGTGAGACCTGGCAGCTCTGTGCCTTTCATGCCACGACTGAAGGAACAAAAGGCATACCCTGTTCAGCACTCTCAACTGCCCTCTCTGCAAAGGGAGGAACCTCTTCTACTCCCACTTTCTGATACTAGCAGTTAAATACTGGCACTAAGGGATCTTTTATCATCCCCAGGGTCTCCCATGCTTTTTCAGCCCCTTCTGCAGTGACAGCATGAGGTAGGGTGGTGTCCTTTAGTAGCCACCAAAGCAACTGGCTATGTGGCAAGAGAGGATGTGTACCCTACAGGCTTCTTTGTGCTCCAAAGCCTATTCCCTCACTGGCCAGCTGGTGAAATGCTCACAGCCACTCTCAGGATTGTGCCAGGCAGGCAGAGCACAGGGAGCCTGTCCAAGAGCTTTGAGGGAAGGCACAGTTAAGCCACTGTTTGAACAGCTTGGTCAAAGGGTTGGATTTTCAGCTGACAACAGTCCTGAAAGAAAAGAAAAATAGAAGAGATGTGTGAACACAATGTTCTCATAGGAAACTTCAGAGGCAGAGAGGAAGGCTCAGCCAGGCATGGGCCTGGCTGGGCACAAGGTAACTGACTTTACATGACCATTTGAGAAAGCGGGAAGAGAGAGAAAGGAGATCCAAACCTGAGGAAGTGCTCAGGGAAAACACACTACAGATCAGATGTGAGGCGCTTCAGCAAGCAATGAAGCAAGAAGCATAAATAGGAAGCTCCTCTGTCACTGAAAGGAGAAACAAGTGGGGGGACAAAGGCAGCAGAGCTGCAGTGGGAACAACCAACCAGGGATGCAGGGAGTACCTTCTGGGTCTGTCTGGGGAAGCAGCTGCCTCCATACCTCAGAGCTGGAGGATGCTTTGCCACCTCATGCTAGCCTGTGTGTGCCCAAACTGCAGGCAGTGCAGGTGGTACTTTTGGAGAAAAGCACGTTCCAGGGGAGGTTGAAGAGCACAGAGAGATGACGAGATGGGGAGAGTCAGGAAAGCTGTGTAGGAGAGAAGTATGATGGGCTGCAGATATGAGCTCCACAATCACTGCATGGAAGAACTCATGGTAAGACAGATGAAACTAGGGGAACCAGACACAGAAATGCTCAAGTGTGGAAAGCATGCGTGGACTGTAAACCCAGGAAGGCTGGTTTGGGCTTCAAGCTGGCTTGGAAGATGAAGCAATTCTATACTAACACCACCAGTAAAACACAAAGGTTAACAAACAAATAAATGTTAACAAATAACACTAAGAATAACTGCAACAATAATAAACAACAATGACAATAATAATAATAATTATCCTTTTACTGGAAAAAAACAGCAGATGCTACATCAAGGGCCATTTTGCCAGTGCACTGTCACATCACACTGTGCTGAAATCATGAGTTTGTCAGGATGTTGGTTTTATGTCTCTGCTTGTCCTTCTGTTACTGCTTGGCCAGTGCAAATTACAGAGGGAGGCCACAGCCTCCTACATGTCATGCAGCTTCTGGGGATTTTAATTTGGCTCCTACCTGCTGCTGTTCTGCAAACAGAAGCAAAAGACACCTGCTACCTTACCAGAATCTCATGGCCGTAGGAAACCTTCAGGAGGACAGGGAGGCGATCAGTGCCAGTGAAATCATGTCTAAGAGTGAAAGAGGAGACAGAGGAAAACATTAGAAACCAACCTTGTGCCTAGGGTGACAGAATCAGGCTCACACAGTACATTAGAGACAATTCACTTCCCAGCTGAAGAGTCACTGTTGCATAAGGGCCACTGAGAGAAGGAGGGGAACAGTTGTTTTTGGGTGGGAATGAGTGGTGCAATGTTGATTTTAGTCACACACTCATTTAGGGACCCAAGTTTCTAGGCTAATGCCATTTGAAATACCAGTACTTCACAGATCAGGTCTGCTGTGAAAGGGGAGGTGTCAGCTTTCTTCATACCCTCCACAGGCACAAAAGGGCTAGCAGCTCCAGCTGATGACAAATATATCACTGTATGATCTATGCCACATGAAGTGCAGCATCTTGTTTGTCTCCTCAACTGTCAGGTCAAGGCAGACCAGTGTCCCCAGCATGTCAGGTTAAATGTCTCTTGCACTGCAGTTTTAAAGGACACTAACAACATCCCCCTGAGGAAGACAAGCTTTGTGTGACCCAGAAACTAGACATGCACAGGGAATTTTTACTTGCCCAATCTCTGCTGGTAGGCAAGGGGTGTGTGAAGAGAAAGGATCTGGCATGGAGATACAGGCAACTGTGATGCAGATGCTGTCCTGGCACCCAGCATGAGGCTCTGAAGTACATGTGATTGCCATCACCTGTGTGCAAGCTGGATAGATTCCTCCTGTCCCGGAAGAAGTTTCCCTGACTTTGGGGAAACACTGAAGAGCTGGTTATCCTGAATTCTCATCTCATGCAGCTCGCAGGAGCTAAACTCAGCATCCTCTGCCCAGTGCTCCATGTCCATCTTCTGATCAGAAGGAAACAAGAAGGCCCTAGAGAACCAGTCAGCTGGTCAGCAAAAGGAAAACGACTTCTCTAGGACCATAAGCAGCATATTAAATCCAGCCAGGCTCAGCATAGCTGGTGGATACACTCCACATTTTGTCAGGTCTGATCTATAGACCTCTCTGACATTCCTTACTTCCTTCCCCCCATCCAGACCTACCAACAGATCTCAGTTGCAGCTTCGCAACACAAGCTGCAACTAGAAAACCCACCCTGTTAATTTGCAAACGTCTCATAGCCCCTGTGAGCACTTGCATACCCCCAACACACTCCAGAAAGAAGGCTGAGCTTCTCCAAGCGCTGCTTACCACTCCACAGGCACCACACCCTTGTTCTCCAGCAGGAGCACCACGAGGGTAGGCCCTGAGCCTATTGGAGCAGCCCCAAAGTTGAAATCCAGCAGGGGAGGGGTGTACACTGGAGGGTTCAAGCATGTGCTGGTCACAGGAGAGAAAGAAAAGATTAAATTGAGACAGGAGGAAGAGTCAGTAGGGCATGACAAGGAAAAAGGGTCATTCTATAGTGGCTGTCTTCCTTATAATTCTTATCTGACCTTATTTTCTTGGCCATTTTAGGAGGAAGGAAATGGGGTGTGAGGCAGGGTGTCTCTTTTCAGCTCCCTGGTACATACAATGGAGTCACTGACATACTGCAGCAGGTCCAGTGGAGGACCACCAAGATGGTGGAGGGCTGAAGCACATTACTTACAAGGAGCGACTGAGTATGTTCAGCCTTATGAAGCAAGGGGCTCACAGATGGCAACTGCACAAGTTGCAACACAAGATATTCCTAACAGATAATAGGAAAAAGGTTTTTACCATGGAAGTGGTCAAACACCAGAATCAGGTCCTCAGTCAAGCTGTGGGTTCTTTGTCCTCAGAGATATCCAGCACTGAACTGGACAAGGCCCTCAACAACCTGATCTAATTGTCCCTGTTTTGAGCAAGGGGTTAGACCACAGACTTCCAGAGATCCATTGTAATTAAATTGTTCTTTGTTTCTGTGGCTCCTTTCTAGGGAGGGTAAGCAGAGAAGTGGAAGTGAATAACTGCCTAAAGCAGCTAGGATGGAATGAAAGTGCCACACAGCAGTGAGCTGCAACACAAGCCAATGGCCGCAACATCTCTGGCTGATACAAGAGACTGTTAAGGTCCTCTGAGCCATTTCCTCATCTTACCTGTGCCTAGTGGGAACTCTGTAGTTGAGCTCACTGGGAGTCAGGTCTTGCTTCAAGTATTTATTCAGCATGTCTAAGGAAAAGAGCCTCCAGAGGTGCAACTTGCTGATACCACTGCCACTCCCTGCTGAGCAGGCATCTGTGATGCAGAAAGTTGGGTAGACACCTGTTGCTACAATGCAGCAGAGGGGCTGCTGCTCGTCTTCTGTGCTTGTAAGATCTGTAGCTGGGAAGAGAAAGAAACACCAAAAAGTAGTCAAGGACCATCAAGGGACAGCTGTGTGGGATAGCAAAACAGAGAGGCCCTACCCGGACCAAAGAAAGAACAGGACTTCGGCAGCTTCTGAAAACCTGTAAACCACTGACTTCCAGTTGTACCTTGACTTCTGCATTTAGAGATCACCAAGACCATGAATGTGATCCTTCTCAACAATGTATTTACACAGGTTAATTACGCACTATGTGAACTTCCCCTTTTTTCATTTAAGCCTACAGCCTAGTCATTTTATGAAGTGCCCTTTGCTCTCAAGCTGAAAATCATAAATATTTGTTTACATCTTGTCTTCTCTTTACCATTCACGTGGCATTGCCATGATCCACTTTATAAGCTGGAAGCTCCTTGTATAACTAGTGCCTTCTTGTTGTCCACCTCTTAATATTCCTGTTACATGCTTCACATTGCTACATTTTCTGTTATCCCTCTCCATGCCTTTTCTAGTTAAACTTCCTTCTTTTCTCATACAGGGACCAATCCAGATCTGCCAAAAAGACCCCAGCTACATGGGACTGGTTGCATGGAGCTCTCAGAATGTGTCTCAGAACATACTGTAAAAGGCCATGATCACGCAGAAGGGCAGTGAACCTTGTGACCAGAGCAGAAGGAAACTTGGAGGTCTCCTTGCCTGTGTCGTATGGCTCAATCATCTCTAACCCCAAAAGGTACATCTAAAAGGAGATAGCACGTAGGATCTGGCTCTGGTGAATTGCTCATCACCAGATTTCTTCAGGCAGAACTCATACACTGGGAACTGTGCAGCTCAGCCTGCTATGGCCCAGTCTACTTGGTTGGGAGGGAATGATTTTCCCAAAACATCCATTTCTCACCTGTGGGGCTGCAAAGAGCATATTTGATTGACCAAGTGTAATGCAGCTGATGGGCTGGCCTGGCTGTTACTCGGACAAAAGCTCTTGACCTTGCAGGGATCGTCCCTCTGTAGTGTTCCAGTTCCAGAGCTGTGAGAGAAAAGAGATTGTATGAGCTCTTGGTTCACATGTGCTCAGCACAAAGATTCCTAAGCCTTCCTGCACTTAAGCCACTTCCTTCTCATGCCTAACCATTAGGAACAGCTTCAGATGTTGAAGTTGGGATTCCCAGACCCAACAATTGGGTCTACACAGCCTGCCTTTGGCCAGCAATAACAGGGAACTTCCCCAGAGGACGTCCTCTAGAAAGGCAGCTAAGAGTTGCACTCCACCATTTCTTCTGGGAACTCCTTTAACTTTCTTCTCTACTGGAAAAGTACATCTTATTTCAAGGTCCAAGTTGGTCTAACTTCGGTTGTCATGATCTGGGTTATACTTTTACCAGCAAGATAGAAAAGTCACCTGTAGTAAATCCCTCAGCAAAGGAGCAGACACTTTGAGGTATTTAAAAGAATCAATGCAAGCTAGCCAGTCTCATGGTTTAAGCCATAAATCAGCCATGCAGTTTGTTCACTCACTTCCCCCTTTTTCTTCCCTCTGCTCCTGGAGGG
>JANRGW010030956.1:26951-37874 GCA_024733675.1 Psilopsiagon aymara | reverse complement strand
CACAAGTCAAAAACACAGTGCTGCACCAGCTACCAAGAAGGGGAAAAATGACTGCTACTGCTGAACCCATGACAGCCAGCAAGCAGGCCAACTTCTGAGTTTATGCTAGATGAATTTTACAGAAGAGAGGGGAAAGCCAAGGCCCCATCCCATGCTAATTCCCTTACAGTACCCAGAGGATCGCTGCGGACTTCCTTGGAGTCAGAAGGCTCAGTGATCAGTTGTTCCACACTGAGGATGTACTTGAGAGAACAGATCCCATCATTTATCAATACAATGGTGCAGCTTTGCAGGTCACCAACCAGAACATTTCCAAGATCCAGGTGCTCCTTTTCTGCCTGGAATACAAACCCGCCATGCAATGGTCACTGAGCATGCAGTTAAGTGTCACCACCACTCATCTAAAAATATGCTGATCCTTTGGCACACACAAGTGCAGTACAAAGAGCTCCCTGCTTTGTGTAGGATGTGGCATCCCCTCGGAGACGTCAGAAGAGGGCTGCAAGGCCTCAACCCCTCCTCCAAATTCTTTCTCCTACTGTTACTTAGGGTGCTTGCTGGAGAGGACGAAGTGTATTCAGGGCTGTAAGGACACTAGCTGGCCACCTGTAATTGGGACAAGGGCTGAGATACATCTGCTAGTCCCTCCATGACTTCATCAAGAGTCTCTCTTCTGGGTAGTCATCTACTCACATGCAATTTATAATGGCTCAGTGTCTCTAAGACATTACCATCTATCTGTCCAATGTAATTGACATGGGGAAATGACTTACTAAGTATTATTTTATTTAGCTCTGTTTCCTTAAGAAATTTGCCTGAAAATGAAGATCTGCAGATAATAAGAGGAAAGCCAGGTGGACATGTGCTGGCTACACCACTTGAACAGTTAGGTCCACCACATTTAAAAACCAGACTGATAGCAGGACAAATGGAGAAGGAGAGCAGACAGAATGAGAGGAAAGAGCTCCAAGTCCAAGGAGCTAAATAGCTTGCTTGGTTTGGGCAATCGCAGAGGATTTGAGAGCAATCGCAGAGGATTTGGGCAGGTCACATTGGAAGTGGGAGGACATTTACATCATGCTGTTGCCATTAGGCTGCCAGACTCAGTTCTGCCATCTCCACTGAAAGCAACAATTGGGAATTTTGCTATAAATCCTTATTACTTGCCTCCAGTACAATAGTGCAGAAAAAGGGAAGCTCAAGACCCCCATTCTACCCTAGTATTCCTTCATACTACCCAGTGGGTCCCAGTCCCTTACCCTGATGGTGCCCAGTGCCCCCTCTCCAACAATCCGTAAGGCATAATGGACAGTTTCAGGACACATGGGGTCTGTGTTTTTTCTCCTCACAAACACCTTAGCTCGCAGCAGATACTTGATCTCCTTGCAAGGAGTAAAAGTCCATGCCTGAGCCTGAAATCACAAAAGGGAATGAGAGTGCTCACGGGAGCTCCAGATCAGAGCCAAACATATACACCACATCAGTTGCATTCAGTGCACGGTCCCTTCCTCTATTACAGCTAACCTAGTCCTCCACAGACAATTCTGGAGGCACTCTCACTTCAATCCTTCACCATTGCTGCCTGTGTCAAAGGTTCATATTGGAGATGCACATTCAGATAACCAAAGCTAGGCTTTGGAGATGTGCTGGTCCTCACTACTCTGAACAAGCACTCAGGGAATACAGTAGAAGTTTAGAACCTGAATTTATGAATAGAGTAACAGAGAAAAAAAAATCAGAAACCCTCTTATAATCTCATTTTTCTTGTGTCTATTAACACCTCCTGTTGCATGACAAAGTTGCTGCTGTGTTAATGCCCAGGCCCCTCGAGTGTATCATTATCTGTTAACCCTGTTTAAGGCCCATTTTGTTCTGTAGTCAAGGACAGTGTCATCATGTTTGGGCAGATCCACATCATAGGAATCAGCACAACTGCAGATACTGGCTAGCAACCCACACTAAGACAGACAGGTATTCTCCAATTTTAGCATTAATCACCAAATGATTGGCGGCCCTCATATTTCTGCCCTAAATATTTCACATTTGTTGTAGAGAACAAAATACTTGGCAGAACTTGAACTTACCATGGCTTCATAGGGCTGGAGGATCCCTGCAGTGGGACTGACAGACAGGATCTTTCTGTCAGACTGACGGATCTTCCATGTGAAAACCATGGGTAGCCTTGTGCAGTTTTTTATGGTATACATTCGTGTAAAAGAGGTCCCTATATAGACAGGTTTGAAGTATAGATTCCCTTCACCTTCTAAGAGCAAATTAAGGGACTCACCACAACTCTGGAGAGCAATTTCCTGTAGAATTAAGGGGAAAAGTATCACACATTAGCCTCTGGAGACAGCTTGCAAAGATATTGCTCCTTCCAGTAGAGAAGCAAGAACAAAACCGGGTCTGAGGGAGGAGGGGAAGGACTTTAGGTTGTGCTGTCAAAGAGGGCCTTGAGCACAGAGTAGTATGTTCTAGGAGATGGAAACCAAGGGAATAAGGGGTACAGGGTGTCTGGCAGCACAAGCACCTTCTATCTGCAGTGTTGACCCTGCCCTAAATTTTGAAGGTATTCTTTCATTCCTATTTCCAAAGGGAAAAATCTAAACTAACCATTAGGAGATATAACAGGTATCCCTGTGAAAAGGGAAGATTACAAGGGAAAAAAGCTTTGCTCACTATCTTCTATTTCCCTCTGTACCTTGGTGTATCCAGGATGAGAGTTCAGCTGCAAAGGCAGGACATGCTGCTGTGAAAGTGTGTTAACTGGGTGGGTGGAGAGAAAGAAAATCTGGTGGCCTCCTGGAATGATGTATCCTGAGCAGGGCTTGACCAAAAGAGAGGGACAGGCAGCTTGGTTCACACTGAAGGTTATCAGAGAGGTACCAGCGTTCAGGAGTAGCATGCTGCAGTAGGTATCTGTGTTAGGAGCCACAGGAGGAAAAGTCTGGTGGAGACAAGAAAGAAGGGTTGTTTACATTCAGTTTAGAAAACAGATTTCACTGAATTGAATTCCAGGTTCCAACAAGCATTATCCTGGGTCTGTGGAAAACTCTGTAAGAGCTTCTCTTCAAAGAAAGCAAGGAAATCACCCGAGGATATGCAAATTATGGTCTTTTCCCTTCCCACACTGGCCTTCATCTTTCATAGGCTCATGGGACAAGTGAAGCTACTTTCCATTAAGCAGTACTTTCTGTTCATCCAAGAAGTGATAGTGACCTCCTTGATTAAGAATTCCAGGAGTCTGAAACTTGCTCCAGCTCATGCTTATCAGATACAGGCTGCATGCTGTGGACTAGCTGAGGAGATTTTCTAAGAGGTTCTCAAGATCATTTTTACTGCCTAGAGAGACAGATCTTGCTTTACATCATGAGAACAATACTTTCTTGCGCTATAGAAACATCGGGAAGAGTCGGGGAAGCTTCTGCTCTACCTTTCAAGCACTTGTTTTCCACAGGTGTGGATTCTGTGTGCTGCTCTCCATTTGCCTATGTGCAGGCAGAGTATTTGAGGCTCCTGGGAAGGGACTAAACACCATTGCCAGTGCCTATATCCACTTAAACAGAAAGGAAGGAGATCACAAGAGCTTTCCTCTCAGAGCTAATGAGATGCTCAGTGAATCCCAACAAACTGAAGGCTGGGAAGTTAATACAGGAGAAGGACCATCCTACTTCTGTATTAAAGCAGGAGTCTTCACACCATCAGAAATCACCTAAGTCACATCTAAGAATGGTGCAATGGACACTAAGTGAAGACTTCAGAGGTAAACACTGAGCATCTTTGCAAAGATCTAAATGTCACTCACACACACCTTGGGGACATCCAGGATGTACTGTGGGATGAAATGCTCCCGTCCTTCTTCAAACGTGTGCGCTCTCAGCTTGACAGTCAGGCACCAGGATGGACAGATGGTGGCATCTTCCTCAATATTGTTGTAGTGTCTCAGTACCTGCAGGCATGCAAGGGACAGAACAGAGTGCATGCAGGAAGGGAGTGTGGCAGGGTGCCTTCAAGTGCATTCAACATCACAAGCAGCAGTTTGTTTCAATGACATTCTCTGGGGCTGAGGAATTTACTTTTTCAGGGAAGAAGGGCTAACCAATGCTGGCTACATGAGTAACCTACAATGAGGAACATGAGTGCTGCTTTCCCAAAGAAGTTACATTCTAGACCCAAAAGTCCACTGAATGACTTTCAAGCAGAAGGACTCATCCAGGCTACTCTGTGCTACTTGTGTAAAGGTTGCCTTAAGGAAGAGTCTACAGATCCCCCTCTAGTGCAGTTTGAGATACTTGCAGATGCTAAAGTTGGCACTCAACAGTGAGTCACTGAAAATAATCAGCTGCCCTTCACCTGAGCCTAAGAAACCCCTGGCTCAAAGGTTACTCCCAGATAACCTCCACACTGGCTTAGAAGGGAAAAAATGCAAGAAGAGTAATCAACAAAGTAACAAAGATCTCTTTCATCTACCAGGATGTTTCTGGGTGTGAAAACTCCTGCAATTGCAACCTTGTGTGACATGAATGCCACATTAGGGAGGAGAGGCTGCAGTCATACACAATGCCTTCAGCAGCTTTACTTGTGGAGGGCCAGAGAGAAAAAACAAGTTACTGCTCATCATTCAGACCACAACCACCATTTTTGTGCAGGCTTCCATCCATGCTAATAGTGCAATAATTCACAGTAATTCCTCCTTCAGTGAGGTTACATTACTTCACATTCACTGGGAGTAAGAGCAAGTGTAACTGTCCATACAGATGAGTTGTGGCTGCTTTGCTGATTTATCTTTGCCAGGACACAGGTGAAGGAGAAATTTTCACCTACCAGTGTATCAAAGCAGTGGCCAAAGGAGTTAGTGAAGATTCCAGTTTGCCAAATGCAGAATAAAAAGTTCCATTTGAATTTTAACTCCCCCAAAAATCTCTAGCCTGCAAACAGTTGCTTGCTAGGCACTCTCTGGTGACTGGCCTTAGTAATTCCTACTAACCTTGTAGAAGGCAAAACCTTCCACCTCCGCTGCATACAGAGTGTTGAGCTGAGTGGGCTTGAAAATGACACGGAAGGCTGAAGACTTCAAAGGTGGGATGTCGCACATTTCAGGGCTCACTTGGAAGGCACTGCCATAACTTAGAGTCCAGAAAACAGTGATACTTCCTTTGGTGTGATTGGTCACACAGAGAGGAAGCTGTTTTACCTTGTGAAGCGGCAGGCAGCAACCAAAATCGTACTCCCTGGGGCTGACACTAACATGAGGGGGAAACAAGGAAATGTCGCTGGTTTCACCATCGTAGAAATACTCAGTCATAGAGTCAACTTCAAAGTATTCCTTAGAAGGCTTGTCCTGAGAGATCTACAGGATGGAAACATCTGAGTGTGAGCAGGGAAAGTGTGCATGTGGGAGCCACCAGACACTACAGTCCTGATTGCCCTCACAACAAGAAGGCACGCACTTCAGCAACAGTTCCCAGGACAGGTCAAAGTCTAGGCTTCAGGGAGACTCTTGTTTGCAAACCAGTCCTCAATCTGAATCTACACAAAGGAAAAGACCCTGTGACTGAGTTAAAGCCAGAAAGTGGCTTAGTGCCTGAGCTTGGTAAACATAGTGCTGGTATGTGCTGGGAACACTAACTAAAGGAATAATTCTGGCGCCTGCAAGGTCCTTCTAGATCTGTTTGGCCAATGCAACAGAAGCCCAACATCTGCAGAGAAGAGCACATGAGAATCTCAGATTCCAGGGAGGACAGATCATACCTCAGGGAGCAGCATGAGGGCTCCCTTTTCATCCATCTGCAACTGCCCATCCTTCAGCATTGCACTCACTATATCAGGGGGGTAGAAGGTCAGTCCCCTCACCGTGTTGGTTCTGTACCAGGAGAGGTGTCTCGCCTGAAGGATGGCTGGCTTAGCTGTGTCTGAATGGCAGGTACCAAAAAAGTCCACATACAAGGGTTCCTGGGAAAACACCAGAAACAAAAAGAAATAAACAGCCCTTCTGGGATGGCCTTGAAAGTTACAGCATCCCAGTATCTCATTTCCCATGCCTGGGAAAAGCTTATTTTGTGTGGCCCAAGAACTTGAAACTGGAGTGAAAGTTGAAGATGCTGAGTGCACAGCTGTGCCGCTAAGTTTAACTCAGAGATCCAAACAAACAGGAGCCACTTGAGGAGGCACCTCATCCTACCCATAAGCATTACTGACTGCCTGTCCACATCAGCCCCCTAACTGCTCATAGGAACCTGCACCATGGGGATTCTGCTCAACAAGAGCTTGGGTCCTGTACTAGAGTCACAACAACCTCGTGTAACAGGCTTGGGGAAGAATGACCAGAAAGCTACCACGTGGAAAATGACCTCGGGTGTTGTTCAACAACCAGCTGAACATGAGGGAGCAGCGTGCCCAGGTGGCCAAGAAGGCAAATAGCATCCTGGCTTGTCCAGCAGGACTAGAGAGGTGTTATCCTGCTGTACTTGACACTGGTGGGGCTGGACCTCAAACAGTGTTCGGATTTGGGCTCCTCGCTACAAGAAAGACATTGAGGTGCTGGAGTGTGTCCAAAGAAGGGCAACAAAACTGGCAGAGGGTCTCGAAAACAAATCTTATCAGGAGCAGCTGAAGTAACTGGGGTTGTTTAGCCTAGAGATGAGAAGGTTCAGGGGAGCCCTTACTGCTCTCTAGAACTACCTGAAAGGAGGTTGCAGTGAGGTGGGAGTTCATTTCTTCTTCCAAGTAAAAAGCCATAGGAAATGAGGAAATGGCCTCAAGTTGAACTATGGGAGGCTGAGATTGGATATTGGGAAAAATTTCTTCACTGAAAGGGCTGTCAAGCTTTGGAACAGGCTGCACAGGGAAGTAGTGAAGTCACCATCCCTGGAGGTATTTAAAAGATGTGTAGATGTGGTGCTTAGGGGCATGCCTTCATGGTGGACTTGATCTTAAAGGTCCTTTCCATCTTAAATGATTCTATGATAGGTATCAAAGGAAATGTAGTTTGAAGAGATTTCTGGGGCCTACTGAGAGAGGCCAGCTCTGGTGGGTTATATTGGAAGATCCCTCTGAGCTATCACAGCGATGAAGCCACCCTTTGCCTCTCATACCTGATGGTGGACAAGGCACACCACTCTGCGGTGATAGCTGATGGGGTGAGTGGGTCGAAACGTCACCTTCAACACTAGTGTTGTTGTGCCCTCCAAGACTCCACAGGGGCGATCCAAGGAGAAGACGCTCCCTGTGACACCAATATCAAATTGGTAATAAGCTGGGACATCTGAGGTGTTGCTGATTTCCAGCATCCGCATCAAACTTTGCCCGAGATTGATCCAGTCGAAATCCAATGAATCTTGATGCAGGGACACTGAAGGACCTAGCACAATGAAATGCAAGACAGATCTGGAACCTGCCACAGCTGTTTCTATCAACATGTCACAAGCCACTGCTGCACTTTACTGGTCTTCCCAAACCAGAATCACCTCATCAGCAAACCCACCAGCCCTAATGTCCAGCAAAAAGCAGGACATTCACTTCTAACAGTCTCACATCTGTCTCAAGCAAGTATAAGCCCCAAATGGTGCACCAGGGACAGCCTGGCTCCGAGCAGAAGGTAAATCTGTGTCTGAGGGCTGCAACAGTTCCTAGTTCTCCTCAAGCTCTAGCCCTTCCCCTGCAGTGCTAAGATGACAAGGAGAACAGGGAAGGCTTTCACTCTGGTACCTTTACATGAGCCAGTCACCTTCAGGACAGTCTGCAGGAGGTATCCAGCAGATATGATAGTGAAATAGTCAGTACTGTGCTCTCCTACTATCTGAGGCTGAAATCGTATGCGCAAGACCAGCTTCCCTTTGGCAGGGACAATGCCATGGGACACATCACAGGAGAAAACATGATCTTGAAGCAGAGGATCTTCTGCTCTTTCTATCCTACATGGTGCATCAACCTGCAAGCAGAAAATAAATAGGTTAACAAAGGAGCCAACAGGAGCCAGGATGGCCCTGAATGCAGGATACTAACCAGTGAAGAACTGGGTTTTCAGCAGAGCTGAATGCCACCAAGACCACCAAGACTACAGCAGCCCAGCACAGGAGTGCTATGCAAACCTCTGCCACCCTGTCCTGCTGGAGCACTGGGAGGACTGCTGGCAGCAAGCTCTCACAATGGGCTCAGAAGTCAAGGAAGCAAAATATCCTGGTGATCTCTGGAGTTGGAGTGCCCCCCCTTTAGGGTGGAGGATGGCTGAAGGTGACTCTAAGAGCCAAAGTAGCCTAAGTGACTGCTGAGAATAGGGGACAGGCAGGTAGATAACAGATACTTTCACCCACAGTTCCACCTTGTCTGGGGATCTTTTCATGAAAGAAAGAACTGACACTCTGATACCTTCCTCAAGTCCCTTAGAAAAAAGGATCCTGGTCTTTTCCTGGGGATGCTGACCACCATTGCAGTGTGAATCAGAACAGTACAACAAATGACTAGGCCTTTGCCTCTCCCAAGTTGCAGAGCCTGTGGAACACTCAGCACTGCTCAGCAGTCTCTGAGTACATCCATCTTTTAATGGGTTGAGCTGATACAGAGAACAAGATGCCCAAATGCAGCCTGCTTGACTTTCAGAGCAGTTCACAGGGCTGCAGTCCACTGAGGACAGCAGAAAATCCATCAGCAGCCTGGGACACATGCTTGCCAATTTAAGACTGCCACAACTGTCATGCAGGACTGATGGGTTTGTCCAGGGTGAGTAGGAGAGCTGCAGGGTGTGAAGGACAGCAGTGGCTGCCTGATCTGGACCAAGGGCAGTGAGAAGAAGACCGGAACTGTCAGATCAAGCTGCGCATGGATGCGTTGCTAGCACTGCAGCTGGAAGGCAAGGTTGAACGGCTCGATTAGTAGGGGAAGGTTCATCAGCTCTGTTTTACTCGTATTCCCACTTGGGTTATTTTCACAGCATTAAGGACGATACTCAAAACCACATATCCCAGGGGAGCGTGCCAGCATGCCAGCTTCTCAGAAGTCTCCCTCTCCACATACCACAGACATGTTGAAGATTTCTACACACTTCTCCACAGTTGTCCCCACCGACACTGATCCAAAGCACAGCACATCCTGAAACATTCCACGTTGTACACCTTCTTTCTTTTCCCCTACCACATTCACCTGCAGGTAGGGGTATTTGGCTGTTAAAGGGAACAATACACTGGGTTAAGAAAGAGAGGTGGAATTTCCATCACTTGAAATTCAATGCTCAACTGGACAAGCCTCTGAACAATATCAGGTAACTCTGAAGTTAGATACAACTTTAAGGTTAGCCGTGTTTTGAACTAAACAATCTCTCTTCCAGCCTTAACTTACTAAACACAGTCACATCTTCTGTCAGTAGCCATATAAGACACTTCAGGGAAGGACTTGCTAATCAAGGCATTGCTTATTCTAGCTTGCATCCAGAAAGCTTCAGAAGTTTTCCTCTATCTCTCTGTCTAGCAGAGACATACAAGAGAGACTGAGTGCAAACACCAGGAATTTCTGGAGGTTTCTGCATTGTGCTGGAGAGCTCCTCTCATTTTTGCCCCTCTGTCAACTTAAGCAGGCTCCAGAAATGCTGGTTTGGCCAAAGCATGCCACAGTGCATATTAGACCCTGTGTCTTTTCAGATCACACTTTCAAACCGGCAAAAGTGCATTAGAGAATTTCACAGGGCACTTTTAAACCATAGACTTCATTTGATCATCAGTAGGCTGAGCCAACTGTTGCACAGTCTCAGAGCACAGCACCTTCGTTTATAATTGTGGAATGCTATTCCATAGTTCGGGATGATACACACTTCTTTGAATGTTAAATGCAATAAGGACTCACACAGGGCTTTTAGCTGGATAGTCCTCTTTCGTTTCTCTTCACTTCCAAACCAGCATGTTGCTGCCACATCATACACTGCAGCCACCTTGGGTTGGAAGACCACTTTGACCATACACTCAGCACCTGGGTTCAGTACGCTGTAGTCAGGAATCATGTAGAAAGGGCTTGATGTCTCCCAGTGAAACACAGTGACGAGATCACTAGGAAATGGAGATACATCTTAAGTAGATAAATATATCTATAGCTGCCGTGCAATCGCACAGAGGATGGACCTTCCCAATAGGTTATTGAGTTAGGATGTGAAGCAACCAGCACTGAATGGCAGAATCCCCAATGCACCTGGCCAAATAGGTGATGATGGGAAGAAATTTGTCTCTAGTTGCTGCAAATGCTCTGTTCACACCTTTATGAATCTTAGCTATTACAGGTAAGGACTCTATTAATGGCCATACAATTTCTCAGCTTCATCACGTGACAGAAAAAAACCAACCAAAACCAAAACAACAACCCTCCCCCCCCAAAAAAAATCCCAGCTCCAGAATGAAGTATTTGCTTTTCCTTCTGCTTAATTCCAAACGAACATTTGTTCCCCCGTTATATGCCAATGTGAGAAGAGAAGACCAAGCTGTTTTCTTAATACCTCATTCAGCTCTCAAGAACTCACTTGTCTTGTTTGATTTGTGCAAAGAACATGATACACCATCAGCTTTTCATATTTTATTGATTCCAAGCTGTGCGTTACCATCCATATCCTCCACCACCACCCTGGACCTCTCAAATAGCACAAATTAATTCTCTAAGGGGAGAATGAATCAGTCGAAATGGTTTCTAGCTGACACCTTGCTCTCCTGAAGGTGCATGTGCCCTCAGCCCTTTTCACCCTCCACTGCAGCAGGTGACTTCTTTGGGGAGCACATTTCCCAGCTAGTAAAGGTTATTCTGCTCTTGCTGTAAATGGTTGGAAGTACAGCTCCTCCTTGCCTGGGCACTTCTTCACCAAACTCCTTTCTACAGTATTAGAATCATAGAATAGTTAGGGTTGGAAAGGACCTTAAGATCATCCAGTTCCAACCCCCCTGCCATGGGCAG